>JAEQBH010009502.1:0-91847 GCA_016808115.1 Tetrastigma voinierianum | reverse complement strand
TGATCAAATGGAACACCTGTAGGGAGAGCAAGACAAAGCCAATACTCTTTGTGCAGAGAAACCCTAGATCATACATGTCAATGAGGGATTACAAAAACATTCCATGGCAGAATCAACGACCTGTGAAGAGAAATCCAAAACCCAACAGTTCATGAGGAACAATGTATACTCACCTGGACGCAGCTGGGCACCCGTCTATAAGTTCCTCCACAAGATGTACCTCCTCCACATCCACAAGATGCCTCTTCGCCTCACTTCAACCACCACGCGCACTTCTAGCTTGAGCAGCAACACCTAATCCTGGCAAACTATGGATAACTTCCATAGAGGAGCAGTAGGGTAGTGAATGTCCGTGCCAATCAAGAAATCTCCACACTGTGAGAGCTCCCTAAACAAGGAATCGATGGATTCCAGAACGAAATTGATCATAAAGTTGACATTCTGCAACAATCCATCTCAAAGCTCACCAATCAGCATGGTCATCACAAGAGGAAGAGTCTCAAGGAGACCATGGTAGAGGAGCAAAGGTCAGCAGCCTATTATCGGAATCTTCGCATATCAAAAAATTGCCTACCCATGGAGAAGAAGGAAGCAATCCCTATTGCCGATCGGGGAGGAAGAAGTGGAAGAACACCAAGAGAACATTTACCTCGCCCTCATCGACTCGGCCTACACGCCCACACCGAGTTAACAATCCACACCCAAAACACCTACCACAAGGCCACCCCATCCCGTACCGCCTCGCGGCCGCGACAACATTAAAATTAGTGGCCACCGGCGCCAGAGCCTTTACCACTACATCCAAGACTTTGTAGCCGATGTCAGATGGCACGTTGGATGGTCTCTGGTGTCGTTCTGGACTGAGCACCCGAACTCCTAAGATTTCTAAGCTCCAATTAGCTCCAGCATCCTTCGTCTGGGGAGCACATTCCTCCACTTTTTGTTTTCATCTTTTCTTATTTTATTTTATTTTATTTTGATTTCTTTAGTTTTTCTTCTTAGATTTTCTCTAATTTTTAATTAATCTTTATTTTTAGCTTAATTTTAATTTTTCTGCCTTTTTTAAAATTTTTCTTGTGTTTATTTTTGCAAGCTTCAAGCCACTCGGGAGCGTAAGTCAAAATAGAAAATTTCGCAACCCGTGACCCAGCACGCCTCAGTTTGTTTTAATTCTATATATATGCAATCGTTCATATTTGTTTTTTATGATATATTAATATATATATATATATATATATATATATATATATATATATATATATATATATATAAAGTTTTTTTATTTTATTTTTTATTATTTCAAAAAATTTGTCTCTCACAAAAAAATTTTGTTTTTTTAATTATTTTTTATTTTATTATTCAAAAAAAATTTAGCTATAAATTTTGCACCCGAGAGCCTCAGACTTGCCAGGGCCTTCGCAACTCGAAAATCTAGAGCTACACCTCGCGAAAATCTAACAAGTACTAATTTTGTTTGATCATAATTTTTCATCCAAACTCCGCTTTTAGAATTTTTGGCAATTATGGAAATCTTAGAGAGTGTAGAATCCAAATATAGTCGTAAAGAACACTTTAAATTATTATGAAGTAGCACTGTCAAAATAAATTCAACCTGGTCATCTTTTTCCTCTATTTTCTTCTCCTAACTTGTTTATTCGTTTCAAACTGAGTGAATAAGGTGTCGATGGAAAAGCCCTGTGAAGTCTCATATCCAAATAACGAGTACATTGCTAAGGAGGTAACACTTCCTTCTCTAACTTTCCAATCCAAGCCCCATTGCGATAATGTGACATTTGGTCGAGGGGAGAGTTAATAAATAAGTAGCTTATATTTATGCTTTTATATTATTTCTCGAAAGGAAGCCCATTTTGTGATGTTCCGCTTGTCGTTTTCCTTTTTGCGGAAGTCATATACTATACAACTTACTTTTTTCAAAAATTGCACCCGTTTTTTCAGGTGTTTCGCTTGCTTGCGCTTGAAAATTGAAACATTGTCCAATTTTATCGATGTTAGATCGGGTTCCATGCCCGGTCGAGTGGATGATCGCTGAAAACCCGCCTACCTCCTAAACACAAAACCTACCTTAGCTCACGACCACCGTAATAGGTTGGCGACCCCCATGAATAGAAGGTCAATGTGTCTTCTAAAAAGAAAAGAAAGAAAATGAAAAAGAAAAGAAAAAAAGAAAAAAGAAATTGCAACGCTCGCTCAAACCCACACACCAAGGTGATGGCGAAGCCCTTAAAGCCCTGCCTCAAGCCACCGGGTCGAGCCACCGACTTAGTGCTCGCTTACATGGATGAATGGGTGGAGCCGAGCAAGTTGTAGTGCCGGAGTCTCGAAATCATTCAAGTCCGGTGAAACTCAAGAGCTTCAGGGTTTAAAGATCCTTATGACTCGTGCCCTAAGCCTTAATTGGTTGGGAGTCACCTAGAGATCCTCGTTACATGGACTTTTGGTGAGGCCGATTCTCATCATTGCACCCCTATAACACAAAAAGAGTTTCGCGAATAAGATGGTCCCGATCTATTTAGGTCAAGTTGAATGGCCCTGTGTGAAGGCAGTGAGCTCGTCAGAGAGTGCAATAGCGCTTTATTATCGAACTCCGATCAAACAAACACTTAGGTTTTCGTGGAAGTCTCCCGGGTTGATTCACCGAGATGGAGGCTCTTTGATACTCAATTTTGTATGGAATTCATTATCTCAAGACGCTTATCGACAAGGTCATTTATTCTTACTTTCAGTGGTTGCAGATTATTCACTCACAACCTTTTGAAATATAATTTTGTGAACATAATTTTTATTTTGTTTTGTATGCTCTTTCTTTCTTTCTTTATTTTTACCGCTAAGGGACTAGCAATGTGTAGTCGGGTGGCACAATCCTCGTAGTGGTTTTCGAGAACAAAAGCTTTTGTTTTGAAAACTGGTATTTTACTCACATTCGCTTAGTACTATGAGCCTAGCGGTGAATTTTATTACTGATCGGGCATGCATATTCAAGTAGGATCACGAATTTTGTTTCGAGGTGTTTGTTTGCCATGACATGCGCACTTAGGTGGGAGTAACCCACGTAGGAAATTTTCACTATCAGGGCTTGCTCACCCCGTCAAGGGATCACTATTTCGTACGAGTGCACAGAGGATCACTATCATCAGGAGGGTCGCGCTTAGAAGAAAGCCTGATTGTGGATTTGGTATTTTCATTTTGTATAACATGTATTAAAATTGTAAACGGTCATTTGTTTGAATTAAGAGTGATTTCTTAACTCTTGAACTATGTTATATAGTTAATATGTATATCAGGAGTATTGAGGCACTGGCCCAAGGCCATTTCCATTTCTCGCATGTGGACCCGATGTGGTCATCAGAACCGTTTAGACAAGTTGTATTTTGATAGAGCTCCCAGACAAAGCGAGATTCTCGAAATTTTGGTGAGGAAGCTCTGTTACCCGACATCCACGGAAGATTCCGCAGGCCGACTATTATTAACGACACTCGCTGTGGGCCACAGCCTTCAGGTGAATCTTTATGTAGTTATCTCCGCTTTGCCTTCTGCTTTTGCTACCCTTTCGTTAATACCGCAGTAGCAAGAAACGCCTGAGATTGAATGAAAAGTCTTTACTCTTTGGCACAAGTATTCGGGCTTCATATTTCTGCATGCATAATGAACAGACACTACTACGAGATTATTCTAGATCTTGATTTACGGGCTGACACTCAGTGTTTGTTCCTAGACTCCATATCACGCCTGGCCGCCCCTCGCGAACAAATGGGGCACGACACAAGATTGTGATCCTTTAACTAATTTTCTAACATCGTGGGCTACACTGCGTATCATACTTTCATAATTACATAAACTTATAACTATCAATGTAGTGGTGCTTAAATGTTTTGTACATATACTAGTCCCATTTACTTCAGACATAAACAAATTCCTTAATTATTACTGCAAAAATATTATATTTATTACAAACAGGTCAAACCTACCGATAATTTATTAAGTCGTGGTCGGGCCCTGTCAGACGCTTAATGCCCTGAGCGTCTCCTCTTCGCATCTACATGACGAAATTAATTCGCATAAACTTATACTAATGAAATAGAAAAATGATATGACCACTAAGTAGTCCACAATTACAGATACATATAACATAATGTATATGGCTCAAAGCTTACGATACCGTAGTTTTCTACATAATATAATTCTTATAATGGAATTTTCATATCCCCCGTAGGAGTTCGGGATAAGAGATTTGTATGTATATACCTTGTAGGTACATTACATAACAAAACTGATTTCTTATGCTTTCTTATTGTTCATTATTAAGATTATTATCATATAAATGTTTGCTTGTATAGACCAGTAACAATGAATGAGAGAGACACAGCACAATAGGTACCCGAAGGTACAAGATGCGATCGAACAAAGACGTGGTCTACCATGTAATGAGGTGTGTGTCGTAGCATAATGCAAGAGTGTCGTCGCAGACCGAACGTAGACGTGTTCCGCCCACGTGAATGCAAGGTGTCAGAAAGCACTAGCGTAAGTGCCGTTGCACCGACAGAGAGACTGCCCTGGTCCATGTACAGAGGTGCCGTAGCATACGTGCAGGTGTGTCGTCGCACCGAACATACGCCGTGCCTATTCATTCACTATCCGATCTCGATGCACAATTATATATATTATCAGCTCATATATCGTTTTAATCACATCGTAAGAAATAAGTATGTAAGCAGAAATAATGTTTGCCCAAAGATAGGATCGTCTAGGCTACGAGGTACAAAACATTTTTCATATAACTTTTATACTTGTATGGACCTTTTCATTCACTTATTAGGATCCTCAATTAATCCAATTTTATGCCTAATTATCTTCCATTGAAAGTCCAAACAAAAGAGTAACAAATTCTAAAATTAACCGAAAAAAGAACAAAACTGAATCAGAATTTGGCCTGTGCGTAGCAGCTGCTAGGCCCAGCGTAGTAGAAACTCTCGAGTGGGACTCCAAGTCCGCTCAGGCATAAGGACTCGCTGTGGCGCAGAAACTCATACGCCAGGCTAGGGCAGTGTCAAGCAACAAAATGGCCAGTTTTTGCCATTTTCACCGGAAATCTTTTAACCAAATCAAACCATTTCAAAACAAAACTACAAAATTGACTTAAACCAACCAAAATACACATGTATTGAAGAGTTAGAGTTTTCCTAACCCAAACTTAGACAAATATTTCCAAACCAAAGTTCCATACATGAGTTCCATAGGTATAGGTCCCATACCTTTCTTTTCTTCAAAGGCTTAAACCAGACTAGATCTTTGAACAAATGGAGAACACAAACCCAAATTTCTTGCTCCTCTCCCCAAACTGTAAATGCCCTAACCAATTGAGAAACTCTCTCATTTCTAAGACCATGTTTGGTCTTATCCAAATTTGGCTTAAGGCCATGTTTGACTTATCACATTTTTGGCTTAATCTCTCATTTTGAATTTTAGTCCTTCAATTTCATTCCATTTACAAAACAACTTAACAATATTCTAACTTAGCATATCATCTTCTTGTATTATGACCTTTAGTCCTAATGTCAATTGACTATTTTAACTCCTCGGTACTTAAATTTTCTCGAAAATTTGACTTATATTATACCCTAAACATGTAAGAAAAATACTAGGATATAATTAGGTGTTACACTCATATAAGCTATGGGTCACAAAAGAAGCCTAGCCTCGCCACTCGTTTGGGCCGCAAGGTGGAAGTGAGATTGTACAACTCTGCATTCAAGAAATCCTGATCCAAAAAACCATAAGTGGGTACTTTATTGGTTATTATGTGGGATCAAGAGGTTCAAGGTTTTATTGCCCGTCGTAGACCACCAGAGTGATTGAGTTAGATCGAGCTATCTATTTTTTAGGATGATACTGGTACAAGCTAAGGGCCAAGAGAGATTATGTTCAAAGAACACCCAGTTTTTATTCATGTGCCTATTACTTTCGCTTCGATCTCTAGCCCTATTGTTGACCAGCATCTAGTAGCCACTATCGATGATGAACCAATTGAGGATGTAGATCCAATAGCCTCGTATTTGCAGACTCCATTACCTGTGACGAATAATGATATGGCCTCGAGAAGGTCAAAGAGGCACCTACATGAGCATGAGTATGATGTGGGTCATGTATCAGATTCGACTACCTACAAAGAAGTCATTGTTAGTCCTTAATCCAACTTTTGGATCGATGCAATGAAAGATGAGATGACTAACATGTCACATAATAAAGTGTGGAGCTTGGTAGATTTGTCATATGATTGTGTGACCTAATGGGTGCAAATGGGTGTTCAAGACTACTATTATGCCAAGGGACAAGTAGAGAGATATAGCAAGATTAGTGGCTAAGGGTTACAATCAACGAGAAGGTATCGATCTTAAGGAACCTTCTCTTCCCGTGTCCACTAAAGACTCTCTACGTGATTATTATGAGGCTACTTGTCATGCAATATAATCGTTAACCCCCATTTCAAATTTTCGAGGTTGTTTACTCAATTTCTAGACCAACAGCCTTTGTGATAATGCCGCAGCTTGTATCTTTTTATCTAGGAACAATTAGAGCACTTCGCTTCAAGCACATTGATGGAAGTTCCTTTTGCTAAAGAGAAAAGTTGCAGTCCCCTTATTTCGCCTGAAAGCACACTATAACTATACTGGCAAGGCACCCACTCAACCAAAGACTTTACCTATTTGCTATTGCTTTCAAGAACACTTCACCAGCATGAGATTGTTAGGAGCCTAGACTATTTGTTTTAGTGGGAATTCTACCTTTCCAATGTATTACATGCATATTCTCGATATTTGGCCATTATCTTACGACATTTCGATCATTTTGGATTCGATGAATGATAGAATGATGCTTTTCTTTCTAGTGAATCAATGCTCTTGTCATGGTAATGCTTCTAGATTAGTAACGCCTGATTATGTATAATTTATGCATTAATTGTCCATGATTGATTATAACTATGTAAGTTTTTTGTGAAGCATTTATTATGATTTTTGGATTAGTAACGTTGATTATATACAATTTACACAACCTCTCTGCATGTTAATCAGATATGATCAAGTTACGCTTATAAATCTATTGAGAAAAGAATTCAGTTACGACATGCTGTCCAAGTGAGATAATGTTAGATTAATTCTATTAATCATGACTAAGATAATCATATTACAATTTTAATTTGTAATTGTACATGCTAATTATGGGATGATTTAATACTTAATTACCATAGCTCATTCGCTCTATCTTCCTACGCTTCGGTAGTTCATTAGAGCCTTATAATTTTGTATATTTGATAATATGCCTCTTAAAATGAAGATTCATTCAACCATCGATTTCTTTGATTTCGTCTTGTAAACAGAGACAACGACATAAACTAATAATTCCTTGACTACGCCGCGATGCTATCTACCTAAGACGAATCGAGCATGCCTATCAGATTAATAAAGTTATTATTTTGTAATATATTTATCAAGTAATTTGATTATTGATCAATTATTTTTAGGACCAATAAATATTCTTAATTTTTACAAAATAATCTCGCAGTGTATATATAATAAGACGCTTTTTCCACCATGGACCCAAGTGTTCAGCAAGCTTGATGAGTGAATGATGAGCTCCTCCACGATGTAGAAACCTTACCAAGTAAAAGAGATATCGATTTCATGTGAGTGTTTTGCAGAGGTTTAAATGTATATAGTTTCTGAAGTTTATTTATGAAAGCTCTAGAGAAGTGCAAGGCTGGCTGATGATCTCATCTTCTTCTTCTGCTGGTATATTTATATTATAGCATAAACAAATGGATTTTTTTCTATCAAAACATCAAGGTAAAAATGCACACGCAATAAGTATTAACTAAAAAATTTTCTTAATTTTATTGTGTGGGTCTGAGTTTTGACATATTTACATTTTAAAAAATTACAAACTAGTTTGAAAATAAAAATAATTTTAAATTTGTGTGTGAACAAGAATACTATGAGCCAATGACTACATAATTTTTTCAAAACATTTGTAATGCCGTAATCGTAGATTACTAGATAATTTAAAAATAATTTCAATGTTATGAACAATATCATGCATATATTATTCATATATTAATAAGATTATTTTACTTCTAAACTATAATAATAAATTAAAAAAAAAAAATTAAATAAGTCCAAAGCTGAAGGGGTCGGCTCCAAATTTTGACATCTTATCGAGGCAACCACAGCTAATGACGCCTCCAAATTTTGAATGTATATGTTTTTTAATTGAGTTATTATTCAAATAAATACAAACATAATTATCAAAATCTAACTATACATTTAAAACTGTTATCAGACAGTGCCTATATATTATGTGCAATTTCAATTTAGGCATATTAATGAATTTAGTTGATATAAAATTAAAAAAAAAAATCTACCTTGAGCATCAGGCTATTGTTGGGAGATTATTAATGAATTTTGTATCCTTCTAATAAATTAGGGGAAACCAATAACGATTCTTTCAGACATATAATTTTATAATTTTATTAATAATAGAAATTACTAAAGTTAAATCATTTGATTACTCATATACTTAGCTTAATAAGAGAAAAGATTTTCTATTTAAACATATATCAACATTTTTTTTATCATTTTTAACTTTTGTAGAACTAAATATAACATAAAAGTTTTAAAAGATTACATTATTCCAAGGGTCATCATTCTTCAGTAGAATGGCCTTATAATTTTATCTACATAATAAGTACTAATCTCAACTTAATACATCTCCGCATTGCGGGAGTTGTATCTCTTTGGAACTTCCTCCTACCATATAATGAAATCAAACTCCCAATTATATAATTTGATTTTAAAAGATTCCAACATCACAAACATTTAGTTTTAAGAGAAATAAATAGAGAAAAATTAAAGTTAAAATGTAGGAAAATAAAATAAAGTTTTAAAATCATTAAATTATTTACATATTTCTTCAAAACTCATTCCAAGTTGACTATAAGCCTTTCTTCCTACAGTTTCGTGCCCAACAAGCTTAGACTAAAAGCTCATTCTATAATCCACATTTTCGCCACATGTATATTTTTTTACTTTCGTCCTAGCCTTCTTCGTCAAATTGCTTTCCTTTAAGCTATTAAGCCTCTATCCACACTCCAAAAATTTGTAAATCTAACCCCTTAATATTTCTTCTTGAAAAATAACTTATTTAAACAAAATATATTTCACCATTTCATATATTTATATAGTCTTTAAAAATAAAGGGTTATTTAAAAAAAAAAATTGGAATATTTAAGTCAAAATGATATCAAAAATTAAAAAATGAAGGGTTATATCGATCTCCTAAATTTGGTTTTAAAAGTCCTCAATCAAATCACCTTCTATAAAAAACTCATTCACATAAGATAGCTACAACTCAAAGCAAATGATTCACTTGTATTTAGAATATGTGAAGATTAAACTATTCTCAATTCTGAATGGATCCAACCACAGTTAGGGAGAGGCTAAATAATAACCAATAATGATAAAAAAGAATTTACTAGATGCTAGTCAGTAGGCTCATATACCTTGCTCACACTCTGGCCAAACACGGCTTACTCCTGAGCGTGATCACCAATTCACGCGATCTGCTATAACCTCATCTTTCAAGTCGCTTACGCGCGTTGCATTACTAAAGACAACATCGGAAGCGAATTTTGTTCAAGAAGAACGATACTCGCTTTCTGTAAGATACACCGACGCCTCGATCATGCAGTGTTCCGATAGCCGATCAAAGATTAACTACGTGGTATTAATTTTTCTATGAATATGTTATCACTGGTAAGAAAAGCACGCAGAAAGTGCTGTCGCCTGCAAAATCAAGCTAGTACTATCAAGCCAAGAAATCATGCGAACTACTTTGGTTGAAGATTATTGTGTATTTATTTGAGAATCCAGCTGGGACACCTTGCCGCTCTATCGCGACAACAGTTCTGGCCATCAATACTTTCATAACCCTATACATCACGAGCAGACAAAACATACTGGCGCTGGAGCAGACATTTCAACAAAAAGCAAAATTTGAGCATGAAAGAGCCAGATGCCCCATGCTTTCATTAACAACAATTAGCTGATATTTTAACAAAATGGTTGACTAATTCAATGTTTCACAATTTCTGTATTCAAGCTTAAAAATGAAAGACATCTATTCCTTTAGCTTGAGGAAATAATAGAACGCTGACTTGTAAATATAATAGAAGAATTATTTCATAATCCCTTAAATTGATTTGATTCAGTTAGTTTTATTTTTTTTTTTTGTTTTTAGGAATAAGTAGTTTCCTTTATATGTCTCTTGTTTCCTTTTTCCTTATCTTGTAATCTCCTATATAAACAGTGTGTATAGTCAATATAAAATATAGAAAATTATGAATTTTCATCTCATATTTCATGTCAAATACTATTAACCTTAATACTATTTCATCCTACGATTTTGATTATATATTTTTATCTCTCAGACAAGCAATAATTAATATACTATTTTTCTCCTCAAAAAAATATAAACTGCTTTTAACAAAAAAATTTATTTTGATTTTGTAAAAAAAAATTATAAATTCAAAAAAAGAAAATTATAATTTTATGCAAAAGAGAAATAATAGTAAATTATTTATGAAGTGAAATTTTTCATAAAGTCTTGATTATAACTAAAAAAACTAACAAAGTTATTTAAAACGAATTTGAGTACGAGACTTTCAAATGTTAATTAATCGATTTCAAGTTCATAACTATAAAACTCTAATTGAACTGATTTTTAAATTTTGTAAGAAACCTCTTGTACTTTGTTATTTGTTAATTTCATTCCTCTTCCTTTTTTTTTTTTTTTTTTAAGTAAAAAAAGGTTTTCCACAAATTTTTGCCAATAGTGATAGATGTAATTTTCCTTCTTGAATTTCAAATATAGGTTAGTGAAGCATACCAGAAGTATTTGATCAAGGTAAAAAAATTAAGGGAATTACTTCCCTAGTTTAGATAAAATAGAAAATAGGATATATATATATATATATATATATATATATATATATATATATATATATATATATATATATATATATATATATATATATATAAGAAAAAATAATATATTATTTTTTCTTATTCTAAAAAAATAAATAAATAAAGAAAAGAAAATTTATACTAAAAACTCCATCCATTATATTTATTCAACATCCTGAGTTGTTTTCTCGTAATTAAGAGTACAACCCCATCTCAAGAACACGATTCTATATATTTTAATAAAACCTATTTTTTCAAAATATTTTAATAATAATAAATATTTTTAAATATATATAATTACAATTAGTAATTTTTATTTTATTTTTCCTTTGATTTTTTATTAACCAAATAGGAAAGTTATTTTTCTTTCCTTTTTATTTTTTATTTCTCTTTATTGAGAATCAAATATACCTTTGGCTAAGCACCAATATCCTTGTGATCCCGTCATACGCCTAACTCAAGACTTAACGTTTTTTCACCCACTATTATTACCCCTAAAGTTTATTCTGTAGCTTAAAAATGTCTTTGTCGTTAATGACATTAGCAGATGGACAAACGAAGTGTTAACTTTACCTGACGCACACCCTCATACGCGCTTTTTAATGCATATGACACTTCGTGACGTAATTTTTAAACTTATACATTTGCTTTTTGACAAAAATTCCCTCATCCATACCGATCATTTGCACTAGTTCCAATCTTTCATGGAGTTCCATGTTAATAACAAAATCAAAATCCATTCCACCTCAAAATTGAAGTTCATTTTCTTGTCATCCCTTCTAGTTACACTGATAGCAATTTCATTCTCCCTCACTTCAACCAAAATAAACCATTTTAAAACCCTACTATTGAAATTAACCTTCTTCACGCCACAACTTTTTCCCGATTTAGGTTTTTCCATCCCAAACCCTAACGTCTAACCCAATTTCCACCCTCTCATCATACAGCCCTTAGATGGCTCCTCCCTTTCTGCAAGTGCACTTGTGCTTGGCCTTACATTCTTTTTCTCTCCATCAATACATGAAAAACCTTGGATTCAAATTGGGTATCGAGCAACGCGATGATCTGGAAAGCATAGAATTATGGGAGGGTTTACCTCATCATATCAGGAATCTAGCTATTGAGCTTCACAATACATAATGTAGGATTAACAAAACCATTGTTGTATGCCATAGCGAGCCAGGTGCTTGGTACCCTCCCCTGTTCCAGACCCTTCCATGCATGCCAACTAGTTATGACAAGTTCATGTGCACGATCGATCGAGCCATGTTTGAGATAGACATGCTCAATTCCGACTATGTAAGTTAGTGTAATCAAACTGATTTCGTCGCTCCGATGTAATTTCATGTTTCCACCTTTATTGAAAACGGGGTTGATCCACCCAAGGTTGTGAAAATTGTTCAATCCTAGATGGGAGGTTCTTCGATCCACTCAAGTATAAACTATATCATCTTTGCATTGATAGGGAATTGGTATTGTGGGAAAGTTAAACTCCTATTCAAAAATCAAAAACCTTATTCAACCTAAAAATTGAAGTTCATTTTTGTAAACATTCTTATGTCAAGAAATAGAGTACATGCACTAAAAAGGAGTGTTTTTTTCTTTTTCTCATTTGTTCTTTATGAAATTGTGAGGGAGTGGTCTTCTTTATTTCGAGCCTCATCAGAATGTAGCTACTACATTGTATTTATCCCTAAAGTGTCATTAATAAATAAATAAATAAAAATATTTAATAAAATATTATCCTAGATCATACTTAATAAAATACAATTAATAAAATAGTTTAATATATATTATTGCTTATTTTTTAAAAAAATTCTGAATATTTTCATAAATTTCTTATTAATGTTTAAAATATATATATATATCATTACCAATATACCATAAAATCTAACCCATATATCCAAATTTATCTATATCCAAGAACTTTTACCCCATTTCCTGCTAGCGAAGAGAAATGTAGTTTGATACAAGAAAGAAATTATCTTTCCCCAAATGAGCGTTTGTTTGCTATCACTATATAATTTTAGGCTCCCCGCTTAGAATTCAAAAAGAGTTAGGAAAAAGAAAAAATATTAAGAAAAATTATTTTCGTATTAGTTTATCGTGAAAGATATAAAATAAAATAAAATATAATCAAAATTTAAAAATTTTAATATATTTTAAAATTACTTAATCCTAACATATCAGATAAACAAATAAAACGAGTTTTAATAAAAATATAAAATAATTTTATTAAATTTAATCCTATTTATTATTTTCCTCTAAATTTGATTACTTTTATACATTTTCTTTTTCTTTTTTTCATTACTATTTTTTGATTCCAAACGGAGCTTTAGTATCTTGAACTCTGTTATTGATTATATATATAGTAGTATATATATATATATATATATATATATATATATATATATATATATATATATATATATATATATATATATATATATCTTGCCATACTTAGCGATGTGTAGTGTTTAAATTGAGTTATTTATTCAAATAAACACAAACCCACTTATGAAAATTAAATCATACATTACTTTAAAACTATGTCAGGACACCATATATTATGTGTACTTCTAATTTAGCCATATTATTGTCACAAATGGGAGATGATTATTTGAATTCAATGTGCAATTTCATTCTATCGTAACTTTATTTTACTTAAACTTATTCTCATACCTCAATTCATACTATATTACTTTTTTTTTATATCAAAAATAATTCGTCAAAGGGGGATCAAGTGTTCTCATTCTAAATTCCATGTTGTCAAATCAGAACATCATGCTATCAAACAATTAATATCCAAAAACGATTAATTTATCCGTTTATTTTGATTACAATGTTTTAATGTCTAATATTTATTGGTATTAAATGTTAAGTCCATAATGTTATGGACTTACTTCTTTACTGCCTCCCGCGATATTTAAACAACTCGCTTCATTCGGACGTCAAGTGCTCAATCTTTTCTTATCAAGCAATCATTATTGCTACTACACTGCAACTTGGATGCTAAGTATAATACTCAAGAAGTTAACTCTAACTAATGGAAAAACTCTTATAATACTTCTCGAAGCTTCAACTCTCGGTTTATTAAGTATTGGCTGTTGGTTGATGCCCTCGGGCCAAACGAGATATTCACCTATTTATATGCACCTTAAGAATTCTTCAACTCCGATTGGCTCATAAATCAAAAATATTCTAGAACACCTTACTATGTACAAGTAGTTACAAGAGATCCCTACTAGACTCTAGATCACTTTACTCATGTTTCATACTCTTCCATAACCTTCAACACTTGTATGAATTTCTCCGAGGCCTTCTAGAATCTTCCACACTCTCTAGTCAAAGAAGGCTCCAAACATTCTCCTCTTTTATATGGCCTTGAGGGGTTTTCACCTAAGGCTGGCGATCCTTTCCCTATAATAACGTGGGGTCTATGTAATGAGTCCACGATAATGTTTTATATTGTACAAAAGGGTAGTTTTATTTCCTTCTAATCTTTAATCCTAAGCATTCTTCATGGCTAATCTTCATTAAATAGCATGACCAAATAGTTCATATATATATCCTAACAACTATAGAATAGAAATTGTCCAAAATCAGAGGCAGTCTTGAGAAATAGTTTTCTTTCAAATATGTCTTGTCATCCATGGAATTCAATGGCTATGCACATAATTATCATCTATGATGTTTGATAGATCTGGAGATATCATAGAAGAAAGCAAGGTGTTGAAGCTCCTCCATTCAACAAAATTTTGAAACATGGATTGAAAGCATAAGAACTTAATAAATTACTTTGGATCGATAGGGCATGGAAAAGAGGGGTATTTGTTGTGTGCATTCAAATAAGTTGTTTCTTGAAATCAATAATTAGTTGCGTCTTGAAATCCATTATGATTGTTAAGACCTCAGTTATCCAACTGAATATTCTCAAGGATTATAGTTATTTGGAAGTATAATCTTATTATTTCTTTCATACTGCAGAGTTAGCATATCCTCATGCCCCTTCTCAATTTTTTTTATCCAGCTATTTGTTCCCCCCTCTAAAATTTTTATCTAATTATAGTGTGTCATTCAATTAATTTTTTATTCTTGTTGGTGTGATTTTTATCTAAGGATCTTGTTTTGTAAACTTTTTATCAACATTCTCGTAACACCAAGGCTTCGTTTGAAATCTAAAATGTATTAAGGAAAATAAAAACTAAAAATGATTTTCTTATATTCGTATTTTACCGTATAAAAATATAAAAGAAAGTCAAATATAATCAAAATTTTAAAATTTACATTTTTAAATTTAAAAAAAATTAAAATTTCCTAGTCTTTATATAATAAAGAGAACCAAATAAAATGAGTTTGATAAACATATAAAAATTAATTATTAAGCTTAAAATATATATTTTATTTTCCTTCCATTTTTTTTCTTTCTACTTTTCCTTTATATTTTATTTTCTTAGTATTTTTTGAGTTACAAATTGAACTAATAGTCCATTGAAACTTTTCCCAAAAAAAAATTATCATTTCTAAAAGCTCTAGCCACTGCATTTAATTTTACCATGTTAATTCAATACAATTTATTAATATATAGTTTATGGTGGTTAAATGGAACTCATATGTTTATTGAATTTATAGATTCTCTTTTATATTTATAATTTTCCACGTTTATTTTTTTACTACTACATTATACCCCTTGAACAAAAAAATTTCTGCCACTGCTTTCAGATATTATTTAAAAATAATATGATGGTTCATTCATTACATGGTTTATTTCTCTTACACTATTAATTGTTTGTTACTTTCTTCTACGAATGTCCTCAACATGTTATAAAAAAAAACAAAGGAGATAATTCTCTTAGGTTGATATAAAATAAAATAAAAAAATCTAACTTCAGCATCAGGCTATTGTTGGGAGATTATTAATGAATTTTGTATACTTAATAAAATTAGGAAACCAATAACGATTCTTCAGAACATATAATTTTATAAATTTATTAATAATAGAAATGATTGAAGTTTTTTTTTTAAAGCAGGAAATTACTAAAGTTAAATCACTTGATTACCTTATACTTAACTTAATAAGAGAAAAATATATATTTTTTGAAGAGATAAATTTATTAATTTGATTATTAATATAATGATAAAACATACAATTAATAAATATTAAAAACTTTAGCGATAACGAATATCCATGTTAATAAAAAAACGATTAACCTAAGACATACATATTTTATAATCTAATAACGCCAAATATTTAAAATTCTCGACCACAAAGATACCGACGTAACAAGTATTATTCGGCGACTCTATCGATCGAATCCTCATCTAAACTATCAATGTAAAAACCACAAAGAAGTTGACGTCAACAACACAACTACTCGCCGTAATAAATCCATAACAAAACACGCCGTAACAAATTGACGACAAACAGACAAAGAAAAATAAAAACAAACTCTAATTAATATGAAAGAAAACCACTTTATTAATAAAGAAACTCAGATCTGGCTGAAGAAAACGGTCCTAGGGCGCATTTTAGACCAAGAATAATAATAAAATCACTCCTCCTTTTTAATCGAACAAGGCCTAAACAACAAAAAAGTTCATTTACTCACGCTTTTATATAAGACCGCCATCATCGGCCATTGATTTAGAAAATATTTCTCTATTTAAACATATATCTAACATTTTTTTATCATTTTAGTGTTGTTTCTTAGAACTAAACAGGAATATAAAAGTTTTCTATTTACTCATATCATCATTCTCTGTGTGAATGGTTTTGCAACTTAATAATACGTCTCCGTGATTAAGTGGAGTTGTATCTCTTTTGAACTTCTCTCCTATCTCATAGGAAACCAAACTTCCCAATTATATAATTTGATTTTCAAAAGATTCCAACATCACAAACATTCAGCTTTTAAGAGAAATAAATTGAGAGAAAAGTAAAGAAAACAGGAAAATAAAATAAAGTTTTAAAATCATTAAATTATTTTAATATATTTCCTTCAAAACTCATTCCAAGTTGACCATAAGTCCTTCCTCAATAAGTTTCTGTGCCCAACAAGCTTTTGACTATTCTCGAATACATTATGATGAACCAAATTAATTCATAAAAATAAAAAATAAATAAAAATAAAAAATAAAAAACAAACGCTCAAAGTTTTATTAGAACGAATAGTAAATATCAAACAAATAATCAATCAATTAATTGTCATATTTTTTTCAAATTATATTTAAGTTTGACCCACTAAAACTTTCAAGAGAGTCAACATTTTATTAATTCAGATTTTCACATTTATCCCCGCAATGTATTACTTTTGCATCGCTTATTTATTTATTTATTTGAAAACCCTTTGTAACGGTTTTTGGGAGCCGCTACTATTTTAGTTTTTTTTGGCGAAAATAAAATGTTAAATAAAAACCGAATTTTCGTTTTTTGTAGTTACACGCTTCACTTTAAATCGGTATCCAAATTCGACACATGTTACGACAGTGAAATGCATCAGAAGGAGTCGTAACACTTGTCTAAGCCTCAAATCTGGCCCTCACTAACCGACACAAGTCATGGGTCATTGATCGAATAACTACGATATAAAAATTATTTCTCCTAATTACACAAGTGTATATCAAAACATAAAAAAATAAAAATAAAAACAAAGAATTAAAAGTTTGAATATGAAAGAATATATACCTTGACGGTACATCATAAGCGTTTATCAATAGAAATAATGTTAGTGCAACAATAAATATGAAATTATTCATGATCAATTCATAAAACAAATTATTCATCAAAATGTCAAGGTTATTGAATAAAGGATACATGAGATGCTCCGACTCACCTGCCTCATTTATACGTTACACAATTAATCTCACAAACATTCCATTTTATGTAACTATAATTAATCATGTGTTTAGAATTTTTGAAAACTAATTTGAAATTGGGGTTTTGAAAATTGAAAGTTTGAAATCGAGAATTTTTGAAATGAATTTGAAGTTTGAGAATTTTGAATTGGGACTTTGGAAATTGAATTTTATAAATTTGAGATTTGGAATTTAGAAATTGAGATATTTGAATTTTTAAATAATGAAACTTTGAATTTTGGAATTGGGAAATTGTAAATTTGAAAATGAAAATTAGGAGACTTCGAATTTTTAGATTATGATACTTAAATTTTTGGAATTGAGAATTTTTAAATTGGAAAAAATGAAAACTTAGAAAAAAATGTAATTGAAAATTAGGAATTGAATTTTTAAAATTGAAAATTGAATTTAGAAAATGAGAAAATGAGAATTTGAATTTTGAAAAATTGACATTTAAATTTAAAAAAAGAAAGAAAAAGAGGAATGAAAATTTAGTACTAGAATTTTTAAAGACTTTAATTTTAAAATTAAAAAAAATGAATTTTAAAATGCAGAATCAATAAATTAAGCATTTTAAATTAATTTGAAAGAGCTATTAAAACGTATAACCAAAGGCCATTAAATAACTTATTGGGCTGGGTTTAAATTAATGAAGGCGCCAATTACTTGTACTTAAGTAAGCTTCAGCTGATAAAGCAGCTTAAATTAATGCCCATCGAGATCTGATGCGCCCAAGTAGTGCCGCCTAAAATAATGGCTAGGCTATCGAGCTCGATCCTCGTGGCTTAAACAAATGAGTTTTGTTTAATGGGTTGGAACTATGGAGCTAGATCACAATTCTTTTCTAAATAGAAGTCAGACATCAATCATACGTTAAACGAATAAATGTACCTTCATAAAACAAAAAAGATCTCTCTAATTGAAATCACTGTTCCCGGATACAAAACACTACTTTTCTGAACTCCAACCCCAATCTCCACCGTTCAGAATGAAGATCAATGAGTTGAGAATCTATCCTCCAAATTTCAGGTTGATCGGGCCACAAACGAAGTGAGATCGATCCCTTGATGAAATCTATACAGTGAAGAGAAAAACATTGATTTTCTCTCTTAAAATCTAGAAATAGAAGCATTGTTTTCAGACTGAAAGATGACTGGTCGAGACCCAAATCCAATCTACACCATTCAGATTGAAGATCTATTTCTTATCTTAAACATATCTAAAACTCAAAACAATCCAACAATGGAATAAGAAGATTGAAATCTTACATTGAAATCATTTGAAATTGAAATGAATTCAGCAAGAATCATGTTCAAACTAACATAACTATTAAATGAGATCTCCAAACATAATCTCCACCGTTCATAATCTAGATTTATGCCTTATCTTAAACATATCTAAAACTCATAACAATCCACGAATAAAAGAACGAGCTCATATCAAATTGTTAAACTAAAACCAATTTCCAAATATCTAAAATGACTTCTAATATACTTAAAATCTAACTCATTAAATTTTTATCTAAACTTTGGGGAGATTGCTGGTGTTAAGTAGAACAAGATATCTAAATTTGATGTCCATCGAGTCCAGTTTGAAGCCCCGATCGATATCCAATTTATCTCCTCATTTTCTTTGCTTTTTTTTTCTCTTCATTTTCTCTCCTTTTCCCCTTCTGTTTTTTTTTTCTTCCTCCGATTCCCACCTTTTTTTGCTCTCCTCTTCTTGTTCTTCTTTTCCCTTTCCTTTTTCTTCTCCATCCGTTCCCCCTTTCCTTTTTTTCCACCCTTGTTCCCTTTAAATAATAATAATACAAACAATACAATAAAAGAATAACAAATAAAATAAAATGAAATAAAATCAACCCCTAAAACCCTAGTTTTGGGGTTTATAAGACACTATTGTCCCTTAATTAAATTCTTTTGAGAGAAAAGTTTTGAGACAATGGGCCTCTAATTTGAGGCACAAACTTGTCTATAAGTTTTTATTTTAATGGAGGATGGACTTAGTTTAAAAGTTTTAATAATTTGGGCTTTGAGGTCCCAATTTTGCAAGCGATCTCCAGCTTTAAAGATCACTCTGGCTTGAAGATGATTCGACTCAGGAGCTACCTGCCTATGAGATGTTTTCTTAACTTATTTTTATTTAGAAGTTTTTCTTTTATATGATTTTTTTAATTAATTGTCTTATATATATATATATAATTTATTGTTATATTTTAATTAGTCATTTAATTTATAATTTTATAATTTTTATTTTTCTTGTAAGTATAATGTTTCTATTGGTTAATGATTTTTTTAAAATAATTTAATTTATTTCTCCTTAGCACATGAACCATCACCACTCCTTAATTTATTAAAATCCTCAAATTTAAAATATTTAAGTTCTAAATTTTCATTTCTAAATTTTTAAAATACAAGGATTCAAATTTCAAAATTCAAATCTAAATTTCATTTTCTAAAATTCAAATTTTCAATTTTAAAATCCAAGTATTCCAAATCTCAATTTCAAAATTTGTCTAAATTTTAAAATTACGAATTCCCAATTTTAAAATTTAAGTCCCTCAATTCTAATTTCAATATTTCAAGTTTATAATTTCAAAAATCAAATGGCCTTATTTCAAAATTCAAGTGCCCTTATTTCAAAATTCAAATTCCTCTATTTTTAATTTCAAATTTTCAAATTTCAAATTCCCAAATTACCAATTCACAATTTCAAAATTCAAGTGCCATAATTTCCAAATTAAAGTCCCTCAATTTCAAATTCCAATTTTTCAAGTTTCCAATTTAAAATTCAAATCACCCAATTTCCAACTTAAATTTCCCAAATCTCAAATTTCAAAATTCAAGTGTCTTAATTCAAAATTCAAAGTACCCTAATTTTTGATTTCAAATTTTCGTTTCCACTTAAAATTCAAGCCGTTTAATTTCCAATTTCAAAATTTAAATTCCAAATTACAAATTTCAAGTCTCAAATTTATAAAACTCAAGTTCTTAATTTCAAATCCACCTAAAATCCTAATTCAAAATTCTCAAACTTCACTCAAACTTTCAATTTTCAAAATTTCAATTTCAAACCGGTTTTCAAACATTCCAAACATACGATTAATTCTGCAATTCCTACAAAATTGACTTTGAGTTAATTTTATGTAATATACGAATGAGCTTAGGTGGCCTCTAGATATCTATGTATCATTTTAATAAATAATTTGGACATATGATTTATAATTAATTTTAATTGAATATGAATAATTTGTATTTTGTTATTGCACTAACATTGTTTCCTAATTGGTAGCACTTCTAACATGCCGTCCAGGTATATATTTTTCTCATCTGACTTTGCTTGATTATTCATTTGTATGTCTTGCATGCTTTTATATTATTTCTTGCTTATCTTGTAGATTCATTACTGACACTAAGCTCATATTTTCCTGGCTTTGTCGAGTAGAGACTCGACTTAGGGCTTTCTGGGAGGGGGTGTTACGCCCATCATACCTTCCGATGAGTAACATGACCATCTGACTTAGACTCCGGTTTCTTCATACCGCATTTTCTATCAAGAGTCACATTTGTGGTTTTTTCTCATATTTTGTTTTCCTTTAAAATAAAACAAAAATATTGTTTACTCCAAACCATTTTCTAAAATTGTTTTTAAAAATACTAAACTAGCCTTACCTTTTAAATTTTAAACACATAATAGCAAAACTCACGTTCCACAAAATGACGACTTAACTAGGGATAATATGGCCAAACTTCAATACAAATCGAAAATTATGACTTTGACATGATTGATAAGTACCTCATTTTTGTGCTTTTTGTTAACTTGATTATTGGTAGCACATTGAGAGTTTTGATTTGCTTATTGTACCTTTCACATGCTTTATTGTTGTATTATTAATATTGGTTGGTTGACTTTGTTGGTTGATTTTTTTACTCATCTTGTTATGTCACTTGCTTCTTATGGTATGCTCACTCTGTTCACCTTGACACTTATTATTTTATCATTGTTGTATGTTCCACTTATTTTGATATGTTGATTGTTTTGCTTGACTATTCTCATAGCATGTTGACTTCCTCTTACTATATGATGTTTTATCTCATTTTTTACATGTATACTCTTATTTTTGCATACTTCATTTGTCATGATCTAGTTGATTATATTGGTTGGATATTTTGTTTATCAGAGCATGTTGATTCCTCCTTGTTGTATGATTACTCTACTCATCTCGACATTACGTACATTTTGATTGATTGGTTATCTCGTCATTTGATCATCTCCCATTGTATATTCATCTTGATTACCTGTTTAGCATAGTTGTTTTTGTTATATATCTACCTCTGCCTTTCATTTTATATTCTTAAGCGGATTATGTGCAGATATGTATTGATGCACAATGCTTTGTATAACCCATCACAAAGTGACTACTCTCTCATGTTTGATTACATGTTGTATGTTTATGGGACACACATGTATTGTCACACCCCGATTCCTGGGCCCGACTCAGCCTCGATGGATCCGAACCGAGTCCGGTGCGAAGACTATATACTCGGGTCTTTTTACTCCGGGTTTTTCATAGCCGAACTTTGTACTCAGGTGTAACACTCGCCCCGAGAGGGTGTACTTATGTAACCGTATAAGACAAGGTTTCCTTGACTATTTAAGGCTACAATGTAATTCTTTTAAATTTACTTAAGGGTGAAATTATAAAATTTTCAAAAAATTGTGGCACTTTTGCAATTAAGGAAGGAGGTGAAAGTATAATTAACTGAAGTTTAAATAAGAAAATAATAATACAATAAATCACAAAATAGCTGCGAAGTCTCGAATTCTAGATTCGGATGACGAACGGATCAGCTGTTCGTTCTCGCGAAAATCTAGTAACCCAGAAAGCTCTAAATTCGAGATAGCCTGGAACATTTTACTAATTTCAGACGACTTAAGTTTTTGGGAGCGAAACCTCGAAATGCGATTTTAAAAATCTAAAAATGGTAAATATTTAAAGAATATTCCACCAGATAAATAAAATTTTCGGATAAAAATAGACCTGAATGAGGTAATAGAAATTATTTATCTAAATAATAATAATAATTATTAAAAAAATAATAATAATAATAATTAAAGAAAGAAAAAAAAAAAAAAACAAAAAGGATAAATATCAAAACGGTGGGAGAACGTCCATACGGGAGAGAGAGCTTGCATAGGAGAAGATTTTTTTGTTTTATTTTCCTCGCTCTTTGGGGATTTACTAAAATCGACCGGCAGACGCTGTTTGTTCAGGCGCAAAATCGACTACGCGAAGAGAGCTACGCATATGTACCAATATCTTAGCCTTTTGTCAAACTTTAAAAGGTAGAAAATTTGCCTAATTGTGTTATTTCAAGCCTAAAGGTTATATAATGGCTTGAAATTTTCAGAGACTGCGAAAGTCGAAATCCTGGCCCCAAAATTTTTGGGATCGAGTTTAGAATTTTTAGGAATTCGGGGACCGGTGTTCTAATGTGGTCAATTCTCGACTGCTGACAAGTTTGGGTTGAAATTTCAGAGGTAGTCTTAATAAGTCTGGACGGAATTTTCAGAACAGCCGTATTTTTAGACTCTATGGAAAGTCCTCGAGTCAAAAGTTTGCTAAATCGATAGTTTTAATGGGGGCATTTAATGTGTATGACATTTTGGTCAATTTCACATCATATTATCGAAGGTCTATATCGAATTTAAGATCAAGACGTAAAGCTCATAGAATCAAGCTCGTCGGTTATGTCACTTTGAAAGTCCCGTATGTTTTATGGTTAAAAACATTAAACTAAGTATGATTTTCGTAATTTGAATGAATTGTGTGTGCGATTTGAGCGATCCTACTTGGTAATCTAGAGCCATTGACAAGATTTGAAAGAAATTAGTCGAGAAAGGTGAGTACTAAAATCATTTTCTAAATGAAAGTGTTTAAATTACTAAGTTTGTAAAGTGCTTTGAAAATATAGACGAGTAAAGCATTTTATTACTCCCAATTGTTATACACGCAGAAAGTTCAATTTCGCATTTAAGAAACAGCTTTGCCTGGTTTAGAAAACCCCTGGGATGGCACAAATTTCGCCTTCCTAGCCGATGTATTCTGATTGCGACGGCTATGTTATGGGATATTATGACTAACTATATCACTGCCTGCAATCGGGGGTTAGATCTAGAATATATATATGAGTCGCCTCCGCATTACCCGAGGTATATAGTTAGCGCGTTGACTTAGTACATAGCGATGAGGTGTTGGTTCCGAGGTTCCATTACCGAGCATTTAATCTGAGAGGTTCCATTATGCTATGATCCCACGTGTTCACGACCATCTTTAGCCGGTAGTGTTCCGAGAATTCACTACCGATGCCGTTCCGAAGGTCTTGCGATCACTTCTGTGGTATTTCGTACATGGGCCACAAAGTATTGGTACTTGATTTACGTATAGCACTTTCGCATATTAACCACCATCGGGAACAGCTACAGCTGGTAAACAGTTTTCAACATGGGCTTCAACAAATATGACTGTTTTCTCAGCAAGAGAAATGGGGCCAATGTAGCCATAAATAGTTTTCTGTACGCTTTTAAATGGTTTCATAGCAAAATCAGTTTTCTCTATAAATGCTTTACAACCATTTATTGCATTTCTCATATCGGGAGATAAACAGCAGATACAAAGATTTAGAACTTATAGCACCACGAGCCCGCTTGGCTCAAGGCGCTTCGTTTTTAAAATAATTTTCAAAAGGGTGTGTCGGGTTTAAAGACTTTTCCAGATCCTTAGTCCTAGACGCCGTGTCGTGATTATATATAAGATAAGGTAAATTAAAACTAGTAAAACTTAAATGTGACATTTTGTATATGTAAATATCTTTGTAAAATATGCATGCATGGTTTTGAGAAAAACAAAGTCATGATAAACTTATACTTTCCGACATCCTTATCTTATATTTCGTACTTATATACCGTAGGTCCTTTATGATTGTAGTTGATTTGGAAATATTGGGAGTATTTTTTTATATACAGGTGATTTTTATTTTGGCTTGACCACCCGTGCGTCAAGATATGTCACGATTTTCGTTAAATCTAAAGGTGTGATTTTGATAGAAAAGTGAAAAAAAATTTTATAACCCATGTTTTCCAAATAATACGCCGCTTCAGCGCTTACTTACTTAATCATTCAGAATCTGTCGGCCTGAATGAGTCAGTCGGGAGGTTACCGGGAGTTGCTTCTGCATCGTCACTAGGAAGGGGTTCCGTCACTGGTATACAAAACAATAATAACAAAATCATTTACATATACAAAAGAACTACCAACGGAAATGCGGCCCATCAAAAATCTATACACATATACCGAGTCCCATTTACATACAAAAACTCAGATTACATTTACAAATTAGAGCGCGGGACATACTGTGATGAACCCTTACTAGTGTGCTAGCCCAGCTGTATGTGGAAGATCGCAGATGTCCTCCTTTGTACCTACATGGATTAAAAACCCATGGTTAAGTCTTACACTTACATACTGGGAAACATCTTATAACTATGCAATGCACACATGCATTTATACGGGAATCATAATAAAATAGTTAAGAATAAAGAATAAATTATAAGAATCTTCTATGAATTATGAGGAATATATCAGTTTAAGCCACTTATCCTGTAATTCAATCTATGCTTGTCTTATGATCTAGTATATTTATTAAATTTTATACTTGTTAATATCCAGGCTTTATTCAACTTCTCACTTATTGCAGATCTGGTCTTTAAGATCCACCTAAGAGACATATCTAGTTATCCCCAAGAGGACACATTCTTTGCTGTCCCATCCCAGACTGATATCTTCCATGATTCTCCCCTGGTATGCTACATCGCCTCATTTTCACAGCCCACATTTGATCCCCCATAGACACACACTCCTCGCTCCCATCCCATCCTGACACACACTCCCGCCTGATCCCTCCGGGCACACATACTCCCTGATTCGTGATCAGGTGCGACAGCATATATCAAGATCCACTCATACTCTATGTCCACGATTCTATACTGTAGGCCATATAGCATATGGCCTAGAGATCTGATTCTATAATCAGATTACTTTTGGAAATGATTCTGGAATATTTCATCTATATTTAGATCCTGGAATCCTATTCCTGTATTTCTTATCTCTATATCGACAAAAGAACCTATTCCTTGTGGTTTATCTTATACCTATATCCAACTTGGTCTCAGGCTCTGATCTCATATAGCTCCAGCACAAGTGGAACCATTCTTGTGGCTCATGATTTTATCCCAAGATTACTTGAACTCTATCTCCTGTGGCCTTGAGATCCTTTATACTGGTGGCTTCATGGCAATTTGACCTCGTGAGTTCCAGATCCTCCCATACTCCAGATTTCATGTGAACTGATTCTTTGTAGTCTCCTGTGATCTTGATACTTGTGGTTTGATAGATCCTGCAATTTCAGAATAGGCTTATTATACTGTCTCTACTTAACTCATACCCTGGCATTATTTCAAAGAGCACATACTTGTCCACTGATCACTGTGGCCACTTTGCACTGACAGACTCATTTTTTCTCCTTATGAACTCCATCACTCAGAGGCTCCATGCACACACTGTCCACTTTAACTATACCCAGTGACATGGTGAGCACTTGAGTGCACACCGGTTCCCACTGATTCCATACTCCCAAAGATCACGGCACTGGGAAGCATCCTGATTTAGGTACTCACAAGACTCCATTCACAAAAATGGTCCAGTACCACTGCAACATAAGATCCTTGATACATGAGGAAAACCTTAGGTACTCATAACTTTGAGGTCATGCCAGAGTGTGCACTTTGTGAGGGTACCCAAGGCCAAGATCTTACACTCATATGTGAGTAAATCCGAGGCACCACGCACTGATACTATGGCGGAGAACTAGGTGCATTCCATTAACTTGATGCCATCCTCTTTGTATCTTGTCTTTGTCTTATCCCACCCCTTTATCAAGAGGACCCAAACTGTTTCAGACTGTCAATCAAGAGTTTGACTTGATTATTTGGCACGATAAAAACACATGAATACTCAAAAGCAAGGGTATACGATAAGATCTGAGGTGCCAGAAAATTTTGCAAAGAGCATCAAAAGACTCACAGAGTGTTTGCAGATTAACTGTAGAATGCATTCCGGCACAAGATCGGCCCTGGCACATCAAAAGTAGTGAGGCTCCTACTTAATAAGAGTATGGCGGGCCATGATGCTCAACACGCAATGGAACATGTGCCTTCATATCTTTGCTGAGAGGTTTTGAAGGGCTTCACAATTTCCAGGCACAGATGTATCAACTCATGAGAGTAATCTATTTTTGGTCTCCCACATGTAATGGTATTTAGTATTCCTTAGCCACACAGTGTCTGGCATTGATATTTGCCTCATGTTCATGTTCATGTCCTCATTGCTTTCATGTTTCAAGATCATATCCATGTTCATGAACACATCTATATATATTGCATTTCCTATGTTTCAGACAAGATGACACCTATGTATTCACACACCATTCATGTATTCTGTTCCTCTAATATGAATTTAATTTTATCAGAAATTGAATAACTCCAATTGAATCATCTAAATTTAAGTTTTACGCATCATGCTGAACTAGTCATCATCTATTACTATCATGATAGCCAAATGTCCACTTTAGGATCTTAATCTACATTTGACACTTGTCTTTCGCACTCCTTTGAAGCTAAGGTGCCGGGCGATTCTCTCCAACTGAATCACTCAAACTAAGATCAAACTCAAGCATGTCCTAAATGGTAATCGATCACTGAGGTTCAAAACTAAACTAGAGTTTGAAACATAGCCTACTTTATTGAACTCAATGTACATGGAAGTCGAATCAAGGCACTATTTCATATATTGTTCTCCTCTGAAGTCTAGTTTAAGAAGAACTTGAACTACCAACCGACAAGAACGACACATCGGTCCAATAATAGAGTAGTATCAGACTTCAGATCGGCCACCACAGCTTGATAAACACTTATATGACGATCATTTCCTCGAAATTTCCTAGAAAAGATGGTTTTCCACTCAGTTATTTGCACCCAAATCAACTCCAATAATCAATATACATCAAAACCACTCCATATTCATCTCAGAATCCTCTATTCTACTCAAATCATCTTTCACACATCTTATACACCTATCGAACCTCAAACATACTTATTCATATCTTATACATGCACAGGTTTACTCAACCCAACTCACAAGAAATCTAGGTTAGAAAAGTTCCTATCAAACTTAGAACAAGAACAACCATGTCCATCACTTTACATAACCCTTAGAAACCCAAAAACACATGTAATGGGAACCCTAGGTCCTTCCATAATAAAACCCTGAAAAACAAATGGATTTTGATGATTTCCATATAAGAATTCATCTTGTAAGTAGTTTCACAAACCCAAAAACATGATCCATACTATTAGCCATAGTTCCATGGCTGTAAATTCATACTGCAAAAGTTCAGTACTCGCTTCTTCCTTTCTTTCTTCTTCTTTCTTTCCTTCTTCTTATGCTCAGTCTCTAAAAATGAGAGACCAACTGCTTCCATCCATGATTTTTGTTACTATGTCTCGCTCTTGCATCTTTTAATTCTTTTCATTTTGCATTCTTCTGTCCTTCCATTCTTTCACTCCCCATTCCATCTTTCTCAAATTCCATAAATTCTACATAAACCATTGGATTTTATTTCATATCTTTACTAAGTAGTAAATGACCAATTTACCTCGCTTTATTATTAATTTGGTCTCTGCTTTATCAAAATTCCATTTAACTTTTTAGTTATAACTTAAACATAACTAAAACTCGTTAGGGTATATTTCTGGTGTTAAGTATGTATCCCCTATCTCCAAACCTTTAGCCTCTTAATTATCTGATTCTTTTCTTAATTCATGTTTTGATCAGAGAATTGTTGCTCCTTCTTGTTTGCTTCTTCGAATTTTAGCTAAGTACAGAGAAGGTCTAAAGATACATATCCATGTTTAGATATCTTGCAGGTGGCTAAATATAATAGATGCTTGAGGAGTCCGATCTTAAGACTCAGATAGTTTTAAAACCAGATTTTGTATACTTATGACTTGTGTCTTTTTGTTTTATGAATGTCATTTAGGCTTTTCTGATGCACCCACATGTTCCTAGAGACTAGTTTATCCCCCGAGTGCCGAGAATAGCTGAGAGCTTTATCATATAGGGACACCCTCGGGATGTCAGAAGTGCATAATGAGATGATGACCACCTTACACCTAACCTGGTCTTTTCGAGATGTAGAGGTTGTAAAACACTGTGAGGTACGATCGCTTCATAGTAATCTCTTTAAAAGATCCACCCACCTCTACTGGCTAGAAATACCATCAATCTTTAGGTTGAGTATAGATCCTGACTGACAGACTCTCATCCTGCATGTGGGGTACAGGTGGAGCCTTCAAGGCTGGTTTAACATGATATGGATCCATTTCCTATTTTTTGGTTTCTTTTAAGGGTATACGTAGATTGACTATATTTAGGTTTCAATGGAAACAACTTTCTACATAATGTTAGCTTGTCTATTTTATTTTAGTTCAAAGATTCACTTATTCATTATGCTCATTGGTAGTATCTTTGCCGCTTGATACATTTTCGTGGCTTATTATGTTATACAGCTGAGACCGTCTCAGATTAGGGCCTGGGGTAGTTATTGCTCATGACAGAATTATACGGTTATGGATTTCAGAGTTTGGTTATAGCTGATCGCCTCATTCTAACGATCCCTTCAATTCGTGAGACCATAGCTGGAGTTAGTGCATGATGCACAGCCCCAGATGACCGTATTTAGATGAGACTACTATGATTTTGTGGCATCACCTCACTTGTTCAATTGATAGTTTTCATGGGCCATTGGTTTTTCATGGTCAGATAAAAGTGGCTCGCCTAATTAGCCATAGTGTTTTGCTTTTAGCCACGATGATACACGCACATATGGATAGGCTGAGCAAAGACTTTCATAGATGAGGATTTTGATGGAGTTAACATTGGGATGGTATCGATGTATAGCAATCTTATTTGACCTTACTAGCATAGATTCATGATATGATAAGCTCATGACCATGATCTGAGATACCACCGACTATGATCATGATTACTATGAGAGAGTTTGTATGGTTATGATGACTTATGGAGATCAGCCGACCTTCAGACAATGATTGCCTAAAGGATTGAGCTGCAGGGTTTAGCATCATCTACATATGAGAGATAGACCGCTTATATGCCTTATATAATTCAATGTTTTTGCATGATCTATGGAGATACGCTTAACTTCCTTCTCTTTATTACTCATCATTTATTGTTATACTATTATACTAAACTATTATTGTAAGGCAATTTGGTTTTGAGAGAGTTAATAGAGATTGAGTAGGACCATATGGAAGTTCAAACTGATCATAGAGTGCCCCATTATTAGAGGGTCGACTTGTAGGGAACTCATGCTGATGGACTTAGACGGAAACCAATTCCTTAGAGCCAAACAGATCAATTATCTGGGAGACCATGGTCGTGGATAGGTGTTTATCATTTCATAGCCATACTCTTTATCACTTGTTACTCGTACTCTTTAACATTGTCAAATTTATTGAGCCCTTCACGTGCGTATTTCGCCTATCTTTCTTTCACAACTTGTTTACCTTTTCATAATTAGGATAGGTGCTTCCTACCCTCCAAGGCGAAGATACGGGACGCGACACAGGACCGAGACTCCTTTACTTGACTTTCTGACATTGGTGGACCCATTTCAGTCAAACAAATCCCATCAATATAACTTGTAAACTACTAATCGTAGTGGTGCTGAAAATGTCTCGTGTACATATACATGTCTCGAGTCCCATTTACTTGTGAAGCTCCACAAGCTCCATTATTAAAAATTCTTACATTTACATTACAAAACATAATTAAAAACTCACATATGGTGGACCTCTATCATAAATGTTCAGATGGTTGAATGCTCTATGTCCTCTTCAAAGATCATACTTAATAAATGAACTATGTTGCTTTCTATAACTTAAATGGAAATATAAAACATATATGATCACTCTAGAGTGGTCCATAATTTATAAGATATATATAACATAATTTATATGTCAGAGTTTACATATAAATATAATTCTATAACAAAGTTTTCTATATAATATAATTTATAACGGAATTCTTGTCTTCCTATAGGAGTTCGTAACAAAGATCTTTAGATAGAAGGTACCTATGTAAGGTTATCATGTGAACATAACATATTTCTATGATTTTCTTATTCATTATTAGACTTATCATATATGTTTGTATATGTCATATTAGTTTTAGATAGATAACATATAAGTATTTGTTGCATGCACTGTAATAATGAATGATAAGACACATCACAATAGGTGAATTCAAGGTATGGTACAGTGACTTTAACAGACTTGCTGTCTATGTAAAAGAGGTGCCATAGCATAATGCAGGAGTGTTGTCGCACTGAACAAAGACGTGCATGCCCACATAATAGAAGTGTCGTAGCATTAGCAGGAGGTCACGCACCGAATGCAGGTGCTATTCATTCTCTATTCTACTACAGCATACATTTATATGTCTTAACGAGCTTTTTATAATGTTCCCCAAAACACATTAGCAAATAAGGGAAAGAAACCACGCTTTGTCCAACTATTGTGGATCGCTAGCCTGAATGTGAAAGCATTTTTTACAGAAACTATTATACTTGTACTAACCTTTCATTCACTTTCTACAGATCTCCCACTGAACTAATTGGATGATTGTTAGAATTAACTAAGAGAGGAAACCTCCAATAGATTCTGTATACGCCTTAGGCGGCACATACGCTTTAGGCGCAGGTCCTAGGCGGACCAGAAAGTAGAAACTTTGGGCTTCTGGGTTCATTTTAGGTAGAAAGACACTTTCGCTAAAGGGCACCCATGTTTAGCAATGTGGTGTCATAAACAAAATGGACCGCTGGGCCCTTTTCACCATAAATTTCCTTCCAACCTAAAACCAACTCAATCAAAACTCAAAATAAACTATAAAACTCATCTTATACCATCCAACAACACTTCTAATAGGATTTTTCCTACAAAACTTAGACAAAGAGAGATTTATGGTAGTTCCATATATAAGAAAAGAGATATTCCAAACATGAATTCCAAACATGAGTTTCATAATTGATCTTTCTGAACACTTTAACTAGCTTCCTTTCTTCCTTTCTTCTTCTTTTCTTCTTCTTCTCTTTCCTTTCCCCACCTAAAAGCCCCAGCCTTCAAAGCCACAAATGAAAATTTTCTAAGACCATGGTTCTTCGGGTCTCATCCCATTTCTCGTCTAACTTTCCATTTTTGCCAATTGGTCCTTTAGCTCTCATCTATTTGCAAATGAGCTTATAACAATTCCTACTTTAACATATACTCTTCTTGTTTTATGACATTTAAGTCCTCATTTTACAAATTCACTAATTTAGTCTTTAGTACTTCGCCTAAAATACAATTTTATTTTCTTATACCACAAAGTTGCAATAAAATCATAGAAGTCTATTTCTATGTTATATAGTCTTCTCTGAGTGTTAGGCCCTTTGGTGTGGGATGCTTTAGTTTAGGGATCTTCCAGTTATACACAATTTATTCTTTATATCGTTTACCACATTCACTTTACGTGCTTCTGCCTCCCATTTTGTAGTTTGGTGTTTTCAACTTTCTTTATATTTGACTTCAGTTCTACCATTCTTTTCACTATAGATTAAGTGATCTACTTCATTTTACGCATAAGGGTTTGTCGGTCGTCCCTTCATTCATTTCATTGACATTTAGTCTTTGTATGTTTGGTGTCATTTCATTAGAGCTGGTTTATCAGATTTGGCTGGAGAGATATTTGCTTGTTGTCATATTAGTTTGTTTCTCGTTTGTTTTATTCAATCTATGCATAAAAAAAAAAAAAAAACAAAAAAAAGGGTAATATATATATATATATATATATATATGCTCACGTGTATGTATTTAGTATCAGTATCCCTTGAGTATGTATATGGATTTATGAGGTTCATTGTTTTGAGTATATGTATTACTTATGGGAGTTCGTTTGTGGGTTTCTCAATATCCCAGTATCATGTGCTTACTTTGAGATTTTATTAATGTTATGTGGGATGATTGATCATCTCCTAAGGGCTCCGAATAAATGTCATATTCATTATCCCAACTATCGATGACATGTCTTCCCCATGCAATGATTTGGGTAGATTCATCATATCATCACGCTTTTTTCCTCATCAAGTATTCATTTTCTTGACTTCGCACTTCATTTTCTCATTTATCACCCTCATATGTTTAGTAATTTTGGAGTATGATGTTTCATTCTACATACTTGTCCTTTTACCTATCTCACCCCTTGTTACACTTTTTGTGTCACATCATTATCATCCATGCTTCCATCGATGTTATCGTGTCCACGTCATGAGACTTTGCATGTTGCATTCCACACACGAGGGCATGGGGTTGATTATTGGGTATTTGAGCCTAGTTTCAATTCATTTCATTTACCTTATCACCCTAAGCCTGTAGCACCCCTTTTCGGTCCAACCCGATGGGTGGGTCCAACTCGATTCCACTATATCACTTTATCAAAAACACACGGAAGCGTTACATTTCAGTTGGCATAAAAGCCCTTTTAAATATGCGGAAGCGTTTTTAAAGGGGTATGCCCATTAACATTACATTTATACAAAAGACATAACAAGCCTTTTCAAAATGATTTATAAAATTGATGTTTAGAGTTCAAATTGTTTTTACAAAATATCCATGTTAAAATAAAAATGCAGTTGAATGAATACGTTTGAGTTATTACCCTCGCAATCTTTCTACGACTCGACGCCTCCTTGATCTCGCGCTCTCTCGCTTATGTTCAATCGCACTACGCATAGATAACATTGCCACGCTAAGCATGTTCATGCTTATGGCTCAGACAATTCCATTCTTCTATTTCGCTTAAAATAAATCATGTAATTTTAGTAAACAAAATTTTCAAATCTTTTCGATGATCAATGTCAATAAAATACATATTTATTTCATATACAATTTATGGTTCATTGATCATTCCAAATATACACTTTCATATGCACAAATCATTATAACCAAATCATGCATTTCATATGCTCTTTTCATATTTCACTTGTAATCATGTTTTTCAATTCCAATATGTCAAAAATCTCAAAGTCAATTCGCCAGCGTTTTAACGAATTTAACCTATGTTTTCGGTATACAGGATATCGGAATCACCGGCACAGTCCCGCTGGGCTGCAAGCCGGCATAAAAACATTTGTTTTATAACATAGTTTGCAATCAAGTAAGTTGTCGACTGTTATTAAAATCAATTCAGAACACTATCGATAATCGGGCCCCGTCAGCCTTAGCCTGAAAGTGACACATCAATACGCTTACTCGCAGCGATCGCGACTCGACCTCTTTATCGATACCGATATATCCTTAATGCGAATTAAATGCTAACATTCTATTAAGGGCCTCAAATCCCTTATATCAAAATACAAGATAATATGTATATATTTGTATAAATGTCATTTTCAATACTCATGCAATTTTTTATATACAAACATTTCACAATCAATTAAAACAAATCAATATGCTTTTCTTATACATTTAGAATAAACATTTCCAAATCTTAAACGAGAATAGGAAAGATAGAACAAACCAATCTATCTATTTCTTTCGGTCGTCTTCAATCTCTGGCCCTAAAGCTAGGTGATCCTCACCAAAGACCTAGCAAATCACATACATCACATTTAGTAAATCAAGACTACTCACTTAATCCAATATCGCCAAGGCTAGCGAGGTACTCAGACGCTTTTCTCATTTAGTTTTATCCTTATTCAACCCCACTAATCATTTATTAGTGTCCTTAAACTATCTGTGATAATGAATATGAGGTGCTTTTGGAAACAAAACCAAAAATTGCTCACAGGAACAAGAATACATTTTCATGCACAAGAGCAATGCTACGCCGTATGCTCCCGAGAGTGCCATTTTGGCACTTCTGCCTTCGGCCGCGAGGATATCCCACATGCTCATGAGGCCCATGCCGTGGCGTGGTTTCTACGTCATACAGCAGATCTTCGATAATGCCCAAAATTTCCAATTTTTGAACTTTTGGGATTTTTCTCCAAAATCCCAAAACAAAACATGGGAATCACTCCCAATAACATCCTAATATCATCTTAAACCAACAATGAGCAAAACCCATGGATGGATTAGGGTTTTTCCAACACAAACATCATTAAAGAAATTTTAGGGTTTGGTTCTTACCTTAAATCCCTTTGAATCTTCTTCACCCAAGATGCTTCATCACTTAGAAGCAAGAAATGGGAAACAATCCCACTCAAAGCTTGGATCCTTCGCCTCTGTACTCTTTCTTTCTCCCTTTTCTCTTACTCTTCTCCAAACGGATTTGCTCAAGAATGAGCTCCCTTATGTCACTTTTGGTCTTTAATTCCCTAAATCTCATAAGGCCTTGTTTGGTTTTCTTTAAAAATCCATTTTCCATTTTTCTCACTTAAAACTTACTAGCCTCTTAATTTGCACCTTAAATTATCATCTATTTGTACATAGACATATCACTTATTTTCAGCATGACCCTTAGGGTCTTGTCATTTTACAAATTCCAAATTCTTTACCTTACACTCGGGGTTATTTCCTGTTCAATCATTTAATCCCTTAGGAAATCACATTCAATCATATACTTATTTTCAATCATATAACATTCAACATTTTCATTTAAATCATTTATCAATTCCTAGAAAATCCCCATTTAGCTTGATTTATACCTAAACATATAATAAAATTATTATAAAAATTCTAGGTATTTTGGGCATTAACTCCCTACTTAAGAAAATTCGTCTTGAAATTTACTTCAGTTAAACAACATGATATTGTCGCCACATCGTTTTCTTCACTTTCCTAGTTGCTCTTCACTTTGTGGTTTCTCCATAACACTGACTAATGGAATCTTCCTTATTCCACAAAGAGTTTAATTTCACAGAGCCAAAATCTCTACTCGGGCTCTCTTCATATGTCAACTCTGGCCTAAGCTCCTAATTGCCTCGAAGAGACTACGTGCTGACTGGCCTGACGATACTCCTCCTCGCATTGAGACATGAAATACATTATGGATCTTTTCCAATCTCGGAGGTAATGCTAATCAGATGCCACCGACCCACTTTTTCTCGATTACTCATATGACCCAATAAACCTAGGGCCTAACTTCGCCATTTTTCCTTAATCTCATCACATTCTTCTTAATGCGGACACTTAAAACATTTTCACCGATCTCATATCGAATATCTTTCTTTCATGCTCCGGTGATATGATTTCGTTTCATCTATGGCCACTTTCAATCTTTCTCTAATCACACTTTTCTTCAAATTTCTCAGACAAGCTCCACACCACTTTCTTTTTCGCCAATTCCATTAAACACAATGGTGTTCTCACATTTTTTCATATAAAGCCTCGTGAAGGCGCCATTCCAATACTTGATCGAAACTCGTTATTGTACAATAAATTCAACTAAATGAATGTGTCGATCCCACCAATTTTCATAGTCGATCACACGACTTTAACATATCTCTAGAACTGATCACTCTCTCTCGATCAGCCCATCCGTCTCGCGGGCGAACGTCAGACCAAATTCGCCGAGTGCCCAAGGCCTTCTCGCAATTTTCCCCAAAATCGGCAAACCTCTGGATCTCGCTTGAAATAATGGATATAGAAACCTGGCGTAACTAACTATTTCCTGATATAACTCGCTTAACTTGTTATGAATAGTCGACTCATCAGGTAGAAGTGAGCCGACTCGGGTCAATCTACCCACTATGACCCAAACTGGTCATGCTTTCTCCCCTCACAATGGTAACCCAACCACAAAATTCATGGTAATTCCTGGCCCCATTTCCACTCGGGTATTCGGAGCAGGGTCGCAATAATCTCGAATGAACTCGATGCTCGCCTTTACCTTTTGACACACTAAACACTCGTTACAAACTCGATACATCTCTTTCATTTCTCGACCACCGTAACGACATTTTCAAATCTTGATACATCTTTGTGCTACCGGGATGGATAGCAAAAGATCCATTGTGTGCTTCTTCAAGTATGGCTTTCCTCAAATCATTACCATCGGATACACAAACCCGATCCTTATAATACAAAACTCTATTTTCGTTCACTGTAAACTCGGTCTCTCTATCATTTCCAATTTGAATATGGCAGAAATCTTTTCATCTCTCTTTTGTGCTTCTAGCACTCGGTTCAACATCTTCGGTCTCGCATCAATTCTACCACTACTTCGCACTATCGCTTTGATAATGACACTGGCATTAAACGCTGCTGCCAGATTGACTTTCGTCAAGAATCTACTACTACATCGTTTTTCCTTGTGTGATAGTCAATCATACAGCCATAATCCTTTATCAACTCCATCCATCTACGTTGTCTCAAAATTAAGCTCGCTCGAGGGCAATACTTAAGACTCTTATGATCGTTGTAGATGAAACACTTTTCCTCCATACAAATAATGCGTTCCTTTTAAATTCAAGAAATACAATTACGATCTAATTCCAAATCATGCATGGGGTAGTTCTTTCATGTGGCTTCAACTCCGCCTCACATAGGCTACCACTTTACTCTCGTCATTAGACACATCCAACCATTTAGTGACACATCACTAAAGATCACATATTCTTTACCCGCAAGCCTACCGAGTAAGAACCGCAGCTTCGCTAAGAATGCCTCGACTTATCAAAACTTCTTTAACATTTTTCAATTCCATTCATACTTTACATTTTTCTCGCAGCATCCATTCCAGGTTGCACCCATAGAAAAAAAAAAAAAAAAAAAAAAAAAAACCCCTTAACGAATCTTCAGAGTAACCTCGCTCCTAGGAAACTACGACTTCAGAACATTTCGTGGCTTCCATTCAACAACCACTTCTATTTTCTTTGGATCCACTCGGATTCCTTCTTTCGATACAATGTGCCCAAGAAAGGACACTTCATTCAACCAAAACTCACACTTGCTTAGTTTCGCATACAACTGCTCTTTTCTCAAAGTCTCTAACACTACTCGAAGGTGTGTGTCATGATTTTCTTGATCTTTTGAATACACAAGGATGTCGTCTATGAACACTACGACAAACTGATCCATACGCTGCTCCGAAACATGATCTAATAGGGTCCACGAGTTGCTAGAGCATTTGTCAAACCAAACGACATTACAAGGAACTCGTAATGTCCATATCGTGTTCTAAACGCTGTTTTATGCACATCCACAGCTTTAATTCTCAACTGATGATACCTGTGACGCAAATCTATCTTGAAAGATATCAGACCTTTCTACTTGTCGAACAACCATCAACTCGGGTAACGGATATTTATTCTTAATGCTAACTTGTTCGCTGTTCATAATCAATACATAGTCGGCGTACCATCTTCTTCTTAACAAAAAGCACGGGAGCTCCCCATGGTGATACACTCGGAAGAATAAATCTCTTTTCTAACAGTTCTTGCAACTACAATTTCAATTCTTTTAACTCCAACAGAGCCATTTGGTATGGTGTAATGGATGCCGGTGTGGCACCTAGTACAACATCGATAGCAAACTCAATCTCCTTCAGGAGGTAATCCGAAACACATCCCAAAGTCACTAACGCAGGGTGGATATAGATACACTGCTTCCTGCCTTTACTGTGTCCATCACATAAGCCAAGTAGATTTCACATCCTTTCCGCACCATTTTTCTCACAGTGGCTGCGAATGTCACATTAGATAGGGGATTCGACCTCTCGCTGATGAAAATAACCTTATCGCATCTCGCCAAGCATCCTTAAGGTCACTTTTCATTCTATAATCCACCATCACTTCGTCAAGGGACAAACTAATCCATCCCCAAATCACATCAAACCCCTTAAAGGATAATCTCGATCAACCCTAGAAAACTCATACTCTTGTATTTGACGGGCAATCTCTATAAGACCTCATTCACAATAACACTATGCCCGAGCGTTCGTCACCAAGATGTCATACTCTAAGCCACTTCTGCAAATTTCCCAACCAGTATGTTAGTACAAATACATGGAGCTGGTCAATTCCGGTCAATCAACGATGTACACAGTATCAAAGATTTGAAATTCACGACCATCAAGCATCCGGATCATCCTGTGATCTTCCACCGCTTCATCAGATATGCTCTAAATGGAGCACGTGCATCTTGTCTACCCTTAGTCTGAGTTACTTGCCTCGAAATGCTTGGTGATACAACACTTTTATTGCCTTTTCGTGCCACTGAAGCTATACCCCTAGTCCGGGGTGCTGTAAATGAACAAGCTTTAGAATAAACTCTCGCTCTATGCTCGTTGGATCCACAAATCAAACAAGCACCTGTAAGTCTCCAACATTCTCCTTTATGATTCTTCCCATAATGGGAGCAATGAGGGGCAACATCCCAGAGCACCTCTCGTGCACTCGCAACCGATGACGCCAGAGTATTCCTACCAGACTCGAAATGATCCTCTAGCTATAGTCGAATGGAACCCCGTGTTCTCTCGAATTCTTTCCTCTCTCTTCTCTCTCTTGCTATTGTTGCGAACCGGATCACCCGATTTTTTCTTTCCCGGCTTTTATCCTTTCTCTCTTTTTCCTTCTTTTCTTTACTCTTTCCACATTCAATGCACAAGTCACAATTTCTTGGAGTGCCATGGAAAATCCCGCGGACATGGCTCCGAATATAGTCATTAAGGCCGTCTTTAAACCTACGACACTTTTCTTCCTCACTCACTAGTATCTTGAGAGCATACTTGCTCAACCGGGTGAATTCTCTCTGATACCCTGTGACACTCATCTATCTTTGTCTTAAATTGTGGAACTCTCTCCTCATGTTGTTCAGGTAGATGCGACCCACATATTACTTCTTGAACTCATCCAAGAAGAACCTCCATGTACTCCGATGGTGCGCCCGTCACTGGGAAACCCACTAATCGATAAGCCTCATCCCTGTACTTCAAAGAGGTCAGACATTCAAACCTCATCCCGCATAATGTATTTGCACTAGCATTCGTCGGGTCCTCGAGCCAATTTTCGCCATATGGGCTCATCCTTCCTTCCCGTGAAATCTACCGGCTCCGCACTCGCTATTCTCTCAACGGGTCGACCGCCGAGTAGTAACTACTGTCAGGTTACTCTCATAGTTGTCGAGCTATTTGCTGTAGGATATCAATAACCTCCTATCACAGTTCCGGCTCATTCATTAAGGAGCATGGACGCTCGCTTCACCCCATACTAGCAGATCAAGCCGGGGTCATTTCGTCATCTCCTATGAGCCGAACCGCCCATGCTTATCCTATTAAAACCAACAAGATCCGCGTCAAAGTCATGTCATCCTTTATATGCAAATGCAATGTATGCAATAATAATTTCAAATTCGTAGCACTTAAATTCCAATTTAATAGCGCAAAATCGTGAATTTCGACACAAAATTGTAATTTCGCTAAAACTCGACCAATTCTCTAGATCCCTGGATGATGAAACCGATTGCACCGCTGGAATCGTCTGAAATCTAGTTAGCACGTGAAATTTCATAATATCTCGAGACAATCGGAATTTACACGTTTCGAGGCATCGTTGCTGTGCCAGAAAACGTTTTCGATGCAACGAAAGGCACACATATAGCATGTAATCATGCACCATAAGTGGTATGAGTAGAGAAATGATGAAAATGACCTAGTCGGTAGTGCCAATATCAAATCCTGCAGTTATATTACACCAGAATTATCACTCGATTTGTCACTAGACGACAAATTGTCACGTTGTCGCCTCCCTCCCAAGACACAAGCCAAAAACGTGAAATTCATTTTTTCTTTGATGCAAGATTTCCCTTTTGAGAGCTTTAGAGAGAAGGTACTTCTGTAAAATTCGAGATCCGACTCATCACATTTTCTGGGCGAGAAGGAAAACGCTTCTAAGCGGGACAGTTACTATGGATCGGATCTGGAGTTTCTTCAAACTCCTTGAGGTAGGATTCTCTACTTGAGTTTTACTCCCATTTAAATGTTTTACTAATGTTTCGCTGAATGAGTGGCCGTGAGGTTGCTTTCTTGATCGGGTCCTGAAACACGGGACCGAATTATTTGCAATATTTTTAGAAACTTTGGGAGTCGCTTCGCACAAATCCATGTATGTCGCTGGGGTGTAGGCTGTGGTTGATTTGTGTATCAATGGTCGCTGGGTATGCATCAGCCTGAATGACCGGCAGGATTACGTTCACAAGGTGAACCGTTGATCGTGATTTTTCGGAATAGTAACTAGGAGCTCTACTATTCTTAAATAAGCAGGTTCTAAGAAATATTTTCGTGGAAATTATTGTTTGGTTAAGTAATTCAATCGACTGTTGCGGTTTTGAACATTAGCCCAAGGAGCTAATTTTCATGTTCAAACGATAATCACCTAACATGTTTAAGTGATTTGACCCTTATGCGAAGATATTCAACGCTTTTTATATTCGCGATGTGATTGGGATCAGATTGAACTGCATACATGCATTCCATATGCAATCGAACATCCTAGGATTATGTGGAGATAGCATAAGATGAGTCTAGAGAAAATCTGCTCGAGGGTAGTCTAAAATGTTAATTATCTGGAGGTGTCCATTAAAACCAAAAATATCAATCGTCTGAGCGCCCAATTGATATTCATCTATAGACTCATTAAACAAAGAATATATCAATCGTCGAATCTTACCCAATTGATATATATACATCGGAGGGTCATTCCACTAATAAAAACAATAATTCCTGTATACAAGGCTTAGCGAGTGTGAGAGAGTCTATGAGGACTCGGATCCGAGTCTGGGTCATGTAGACATTCAAGCAGATCATGCATTTGCTTCGAATGTGTGTTTACTTTGGGAACATCAGACCGCACTTTGTGTGGTGAGTAGCCCACTTGTGGCGATTCTCCTACTCGAGCTTTACCACTCGTCGGGACCCCCTTATTTTACGTGTACAAGGAGCGTGCGAGGGGACTACTGGGTCCTGTAGACCGAGGATTAGAAGAAAGCCGGGTCGTGGGTTTGATGTGGCTAAGCATGTATTAGAACTTTAAGTTTAATGTGTATTGTATGTTATAAAAACATATTAACTCTTGTAACTATCGGGTATGTAGTCGATTCATACTGCATGTATATCGAGTAATCGTTATCAGCCTATGGTCAGAGTAGGATATATATCGCATATATTGACCTGCTTGGGACAGTGTATGCATCAGATTTTGCAGAGCTCAGACAAAGGAGACTCCGCTCGATTTTCATGGCGTCTGTAACCCGACATCCACTTCAGATTCGCGGCCGACAGTAGTCGACCCGACCCCGGCTCTCGGCATCACAAATTCATTTTACAGAACCACCTAAACCTAAGCTCTAATACCACTAGCTCAGAAGATCCTTTTTCGCCCGAATTCGATTGCCAGTCCAACCGGCCCTGGATGCCTCGATTCCACTATATCACTTCTTTATTAAAATCATTTATCAAAAACACGCTTAAGCTACATTTCAGCTGGCATAAAAACCATTTCCAAATATGTGGCGCTTAAAGGGGTAGCTCCATTAACATTACATTTATACAAAAAACTGCGCTATTATAAAGACATATGAAGTTTTCAAATGATTTATAAATGTATGTTCGTGAGTTCAAATTGTTTTTACAAAATATCTATGTTAAAAATGGAGTGAATGCATATGTTCCGAGCATGTCGCAAATCTTTCTATGACTGACGCTCCTCAATCTTGTCTTCGCTCCCGATCAATCGATACCGCGCAAGATGGATAACACTACATGCTAAGCATTTTCATGCTTAGTGGTTCTGTACAATTCCATTCTTCTATTTTAGTCTAAGTCAAATCAAGCAATTTTAGTAAACAAAACTTTCAAATCTTTTTGGATGATCAATGTCAATACAATACATATATTTATTCAATATACAATCATTTATGGTTCATTGATCATTCCAAATATACACTTCATATGCACAAATCATTTATAACTAAATCATGCATTTCACAATGCTCTTTTCATTTCAATTTGCAATCATGCTTTTCAATTCTAATATGTCAACAATCTCAAAGTCAATTCAATTCTGCCCTTAATGAATTTAACCTATGTTTTCGGTATACATGTGACACCCCTTCTCCGATCCGACCCGATTGGCTAGTCCGAACCAAATCCGGGATGCTCACTAAATTGTGATGCCCCTAGTTGGGGCTCTGTGATCAGTTAACTATAGCTTCTAACTTGTGAATATTAAACTTGTTTTATATTCTGTTGCAAAGATGCAAATACATATACAAGTTCCATATTTGCATTAAGAAACAATATTTACATTGTTTGCAAAAAGAAACAAAAAGACATATATGGTTATACTCAAAATCTTCCAATGGACCCCTATTGATTTGTTGACCTCGACTGCTGATGATGTGGATCGACTCGCCCTCCGGGGGCTTCCTCCCGACTCCACACTGATGAAAACACCCGTGCGTTTTAATACGCCATGGGAAATAAACTCAATAGACGAATTTCTAATAAGAATCATCTCAATGCTAGATATATACATATACTTATGATAATTATAACTCTTTACATTTACTTATCGATTTTTCATATTTACTTTTCATAATGTGTTTCGCTTCATATACTTTTCATGTCAATTTATACTTTACTTTGCCTTTGTGAATTCATATACTATCATTGCATATCAATACTATGCTTCTCATATCCCATCATATCATATACTTTGCATCTACATTGCCTTTGTGTATACTTTTCATTTTCTTTTATATTCATGCCAGCAAATACCTTTAAACTGACATTTCCAGAATAACTATATGTACTAGCTGGTACTCATCATCGACGAGACAAAGGATCTCTATCCAGATAAAATTACAGTACTATCACCGTATGAGACGCTGATTCTATATGATCCCAAACGGCCGTGATATACCCGAAGGTATCATTACTGCATAAGACAAAGGACTCATGCTTTCAGATATGTGATCCAAACGGATCTATGTCATCAATTCTAAAGGGCCTGATATCTCAGATCTATATGTCGGCAAAGAATCGTATCTTCCCTATAGGCATGCCTATCTATCCATCTACCCGGTCATAAGCAGGCAATCGGTTTGTATTATGTTTTCTTTCATGTATTATACAATGATATCCCATATACATGAATACCTACTGATAACATGTATACATATGAGATATATTCGTTATCAAATAGCATCTCTCTTTTAAACATTTTACTATACTTTTTCATATTACCAAATTATACATATATTCTCTTTAGCTTTCATATATTAAATTTATACCTATACTTGTACATTATGAAACCTATGTATTCTTGTTCCTCTATGAATCTACTTTACTTAGAAATTGGAATCATTCCTAATTGGATCATCCAAACCTGCTAGGGCATTTCATGCCAAACTAGTCATTTTGCCCATAATAATAATTAGGGACAGTTTGAAATACCTATTCGTGGTTCTTAAGTCCATATCTAACACTCGAATTCTTTATACTCCTTTGAAGCTAAGGTGCTAAGGGTTCTTCTCCAACTGGAATCACCCAAATCGGAGCACCGAAACTCGAGTTATGTTCTAAACAGCCCGAACTACTCTATGATCAAAACTGATGCAGAAATTGGCTTGAACATAGCCCCACTTTGAGTGAATTTTTGAGCCAACTAGAGTCATAATTTGAAGGTACCTAATTCAGGGAGTTTTGTTCTCCTTGAAGTCTATTTTAACCAGCCACTTGAATCACTCAAATCGGATAAGAAATGACCAAGTTATGGCCAAAATATCAACATCGATAAAAATAACATTGGCACGGCATCGACTTTCGACATACCCACTGGCCGACCAAAATAGACCGAATCCAAATGGTACCGTACCAATAATCGCTTGGTACCTATACGACTCCTGAATGCCTAAATGGCAAAATTCATGCTTTTTCATTCACTTTTCTTCCATAATTCTCTTCTATTCTATCCTACATCAAAAACCCACATGGAATCCCTCCTAAACAACTCCACAAACATTTATTATGATGGTTTAGGAATTTCAACCAACCTCTAGCCATATAATCCAAGGATTCCTAACAAAGTGCACAAATTTTTACAAAACCACAGAAATAGGAAGGATTCCATATCCATTTGATACAAACTAGGGTTTTTTTTTTTTCAACCCAACTTCCAACAAGTCTAGGGTTAGGATCAATTCCTAACTAAACCTTAGGTTTGGAAACCATAAAAATCCCTACCAAGATCCAAAATACATAATTCCATACAATTCCATTCCTTTTTGGCCTTCTTTTTCTTCTTTTATCTTCTTCTTCTCTTCTTCTTCCTCTTTGCTCCAAAACGTGAAGCTCCTAGTGCTGGGAGACCAAAAATGGGATATTTTGATCTCACTCCATTTTATATTAAATGCTCTCCTCATTTGCTCATCGTCCTTCATTTCTCATCTATCTCACTAAACTTATTCTAATCTGCACCGACTCTTTCTTATTTTCACTTTTAGTTTATATTCTTATGATATTATAACCCTAGGTCCTTAATTGGTAAATGACCAATTTACCCTTGACTCTTGAATGCATTCCGGGTTTTGCTTATTTTATTTTGGAAAATATATTTTTATCAAGTATGATACCTCAAACAGTTATAAATCAGCAGATATTGCAAAGGTTATAATGTAGATATCGTAATCACTGCAAGACGGCCCTGGTTGGTCGTTAAGTCGGTATAAACATTTGTTTTATAACACGCTCGGCCTTTGCTGGGTTACTGATTGGCTTATTATAAATCAATTCGTGAACACTGGTCGATATTTGGCCCGATCGGTCGAATGAGTGACACATTAATACGCTTGTCGCAGTGATTAAGTAATTTGACCCTTATTGCTATACCAATATATCCTTAATATGACTTAAATGATTAACATTCTATTAAGGGCGTTCAAATCCTTTATAGCAAAATACAGTACAATATGTACATTTGTATAAACAATTCATTTTCAATACTCATGCAATTTTCATATGCAAACATTTCACAATCAATTAAAACAAATCAATATGCTTTTTCTTATGCATTTTAAACAAACATTTCAAATCTTGAAACGAATATCAGGAGAAGATAGAACAAACCAATTTATCTCTTTCTTTTGCCTTTGCCTTCAATCTATTCTAGATTAGGTGATCCTCACCCCGCCCCTACCAAATCACAACACATTTAGTAAACTAAAGACACTCACACTAATCTAATATTACTCGAGGCAGTAAGGTACGATACGCCGCCATTTAGTTTTATCCTTATTCAACCTCCATTAGTCATTTATTAGGTCCTTAAACTATCTAAGTGTAATGAATATGAGGTGCTAGGAAACAAAAATCCAAAATTACTCATATCAGGAATAAGAGCTACGTCGTAGCTGCACCCGAGGGTGCCATTCGCACCTTAGCCCTCGCGAGGGTATCCCACGCCTTGGCGTAGGTCTACGCCGCGGCGTGGGTTCCCTTCGCTGCGATGTAGGAGCCCGATAATGCCCAGATTTTCCAATCTTTGCACTTTTACGATTTTTCTCCAAAATCCCAAAACAAAACATGGGAATCACTCCCAATAACATCCTAGTCCAACCACAGCAAAGCCTAGACGGATTAGGTTTCTTCCTTAACAATAAACATTATCAAAGAAATTTGTGTTTGGTTCTTACCTTAAACCCTTTTGAATCTTCTTCTTCTTCACCCAAGACAAGCTGATATTTCTAAGCTGTTAAATGGAAATAATCCTACCCAAAGCTTGATCCTTCTCTCGCCATAGCCTCTTCTCCTTTCTCCTCTCTTCTCCAAAACTGATTTGCTCAAGAATGAGCCCCTTATGCCACTTTGTCTTTAATTCCCCAAATCCCATAAAGGCCTTGTTTGGTTTTCTTAAAAATCCATTTTCCATTTTTCTCACTTAAAACTTACTTAGCCTCTTAATTTGCACCTTCACTTATCATCTATTTGTATACATGCACATATCACTTATTTTTGCAGTGACCTTTAGGTCTTCATTTACAAATTCCAAATTTGCCTTACACTGGGTTATTTCCTGTTCAATCTCATTTAATCCCTTAGTATATCACATGCAATCATATACTCATTCGATCATATAACATTTAACATTTTCATTTAAATCATTTTATCAATTCCCTAAAATCCTCTATTTGGCTCCGATTATACCTTAAAATATAATAAAATTATTATAAAATTATAAGGTATTTTTTGGGCGCATAGCCTACATTGCCTCAGGTTAGGAAGACCACCTTGAGGCCATGAGATTTGGATGTTTTCTTTGACAAATATCTACTGATAGGCATCTCGAGACTCGTTGATGGGACATTGTCATGTTGATTTTTCTAGGAGATATCTCACTAGATTTTGGATCCATTTCTAGTTGCGGTTCTAGATGACCCGAGGTTGCCTCTCTTTACTAATGGGTGCATAGATTTCGATTGATTTTTCGACAATATGGAGCATTATATGCCATAATGCGGCATACCTTGCTATTGGACCGTCTATTTGTTGGTTCTGTATTCACTGCCGAGATGGTGGTGAGTCATGCTCGATATTATAAAGGTTTCCCATCATGCTTATGTCGATGTCATATCAAGCATACCACCCTAGTTGGCTGAGATCGCCCGAGTGGGTTGATGGTATGTGACATTGTCATCGAGAGGATGAGCTCGTTGTGACACTTCAGGCAAATGCCACCCTGGAGTGTACTTTCCTATTTGTTGAGATTATATAGTCTTTGGAGATATGTATATGGTTTTTATTATGGATGATCTTCACTAAGATGTTTTTGCTTCGGTATTGTTTATTTAATGGATCTTTGTTGAGCCATAGCTGGCGATGTTTTTCGTAGTCATTTCTTCCAAGCCATGCCAAAGCCTTTCTCTTCAATTTAGTGTTTAGAGCCGTCTTCTTCAGTTTGGCATTCAGATTCATTTTCTTCAGTTTGACGTTCAAAGATGTTTTATTTAGTTTTGCGGTCATAGTCGTTTCCTTCAATTTGACAATCAAAGTCATTTTCTTGCCATGCTCGTGAGTCATTTCCTTTAGTTTGGCATTCGTAGCCATTTTCTTCTGCCGACCGCTTTCTTCTGGCTTCACGCTCGCAGTTGTTTCTTTCACAGGCTTAGAGCTATCTTCTTCAATTTGGAGTCCAGAGCCGTTTCGCCTGTCTTTAGAGTCGCTCGTAGCTGGAGCCAAGCCCAATTTTTGCTCGTAACTGCTTTTCTTCTGGCGATGTCAGACTGCTTTTCTTCAAGCATAGGGCGTTCGTAGGTTTCTTTCGGCCATGTCAGAGTCAAGCTTCTTCGGGGCCATGCTCTAATCGCCTTTAGCCACGCTCGTAATCGCTTTCTTCACCTATTGCTCGCAGTCGCCTTCTTTAGTTCGCCTCGTGGTGGTGGTAATGAGACGGACGCCTGGCCACTATGTCATTACAATTAATATCTATGATGCCAGATAGATCTCGAGATCATAGAAGAAAGCAAGGTGTTGAAGCCCATTCATGGAAATCAAATCTCACTCAACAAAATTTTGAAACATGGATTGAAAGCATAAGAACTTAATAAATTACTTTGGATCGATCATTCCAGAGAAGGAAGGATTATAAAATCCCAATGGACTATAGTTATTTGGAAGTACAATCTTAATATTTCTTTCATACTACTAGCACAGGCTATGGCCATATGCCCCTTCTCAATTTCTTTTTCATCCAGCCATTTGTACGCCCCTCATATTTCTTTATATGGTCTGGCCTCCTCATGAAAATTTTTATCTAAGTATAGTGTGTCATTCATTAAATTTTTATTCTTAGTCATGTTTTTTATCCATATGTTGCTTTGTAAATTCTTATCCAACATTCTCACATAACACAATAAATACTCCTCTGTTTAAAACTCAGAAAATATTATGAAAAGAAAAAAGCACTAAGAAAAATTAATTTTTCATATTTGATTTCACCATGCATAATATAAAAAAAATCAAATATAATCAAAATTCCTTAAAATTTTACATATTTTAAAATTTCTTAGTCCTAAGAAACAAATAAAATGGGTTTGATAAATATAGAGAATTAATTATTAAGCTTAAATATATTTTTATTTTCCTAAATTTTTCCTTCCACTTTCCTTTATATTTTCCTTCTTTAATACTTTTCTGCCCTAAATGTAGCTAATGGTCCATTGAAACTTTTCCAAAAAACTCCTATTTCTAAAGCTCTATCCACCAAATTACTATCTTATCATGTTAATCTAATAAGCAATTTATTAATATCAAGTTTGTATAATAAATCATATATATATATATATAGAGAGAGAGAGAGAGAGAGAGAGAGAGTTTCTGTGTAATAAATCACATATAGAGTTTATGGTATAATGAATCATATATTTATTGGATTTTTATAGATTTTTATATTTTAATTTACTCTTACTGTTTAATTTTTTACTACTAAATTATGTCCCTTGAACAAAATTCTGACTCCCCCATTGCTTTCAGATATTATTTTGAAAAATAATATGATGGTTGATTACATGGTTTATTTCTCTAACCGTACTATTATTTGTTTGTTATTTTCTTGTACGAATATCCTCAACATGTTATAAAAAAACAAAGAAGATAATTTATTTGATATAAAATTAAAAAAAAAAAAAAAAATCTACCTTTAGCATCAGGCTATTGTCGGGAGATTATTAATGAATTTTGTATGCTTCTAATAAAAATTAGGAAACCAATAACGATTCTTCAGAACATATAATTTTATAAATTTATTAATAGTAGGAAATTACTAAAGTTAAATAACTTGGATTACCTTATACTTAGCTTAATATGAGAAAAGATTTCCCTTTTATTTAAAAAAGATAAATTTGTTGATTCAGATTTGCAATATAATCGATAAAAACCGTAATCAAGAGTACTAAAAACTTTAGAGGATGACGTGACATCCCTGTTAATAGCAAAAAATTCCACCCAAGCGTCTTATTACATCTGAGTAATACAAAGATACCTAATATTCTGGGGATCCAGAGATACTAACGAACAAGTTTTAATCTGATAACTCTATCGGATCGAACTTTGTTATCTGAACTGTCAACGCAAAAACCATAAAGAAGTTAACGTCAGCAACACAACTACCCATCACAATAATTCTGCAACCAAACAGATCATAATACAGCCAATGATAAATAACACTTAAAAACAAAGTTAAAAATAACAATAAATTCATCAATATGAAAGAAAAACCACTTTATTAAAAAAACAACTTGTAAGAAAACGATAGGAGGGGTGATTTTAGGCCAATAATAAAAAAAAAAAACCACCCCTCATCTCTAAGGAACAAGGGTCTAAATGAAAGAACAAAAAAACATATGATTAGGGTTTCCAGAGAGAAGACAGCTACCCTCGACCATTGATGAGAAAAGATTTCGATCATTGATGAGAAAAGATTTCTCTATTTAAACAGATATCAACAAATTTTTTTTATTATTTTTAGTGTTTATTAGAATTAAACATAACATAAAAGCCATCTACTCATATCATCATTCTCCGTGTGAATGGTTTTATAATATACCTACATAATAAGCAAGCAAGGTTAAAATATCAATTTTGACGTATATCGATATTCAATTTGGTTTTATTATATCGAAAATATATCGATGAATATTTTTACATAAATATCAATATATCGAAATTAATAAAAATACTTTTAAATTCATAAAAATACTTTATAAAAGTGTAAAAATTACGATAATAATCAAATATATACATTGTTATTACATTCAATGGTCCATTTTTTTTTTTTTTGAAAATTTTTACACCATTTTAAAACCAAAACAAGATCGACGCGACTCAATCAGAACATTGAGACATACCTCAAATTGCACAAATGATATATTAAATGAAGACTTGAACACTAAGAATTGACCAAATTATCCAAGACTTGCATAAATCAAGAATTGTTTGAAAGAGAGATCAACAAGAATGGATGAGTTTGATATGAAAAATTAACGCATTTTGTGAAGGGGCGATGTAATTCTCAAATAAACTAGCCTTTTTTATTTATTAGTCATTAAAATATAATTCTATTTTGGATTAGATTTCTTGGGATTAAATATGATTGTTAGATTCTAATACAACCAAGTATAAATCATTTCTCGCTCACGTGATAAAAAAAAAAAAAAAAAAAAAAAAAAATCATTGGGGATGTCCATGCTATCGACATATCCCCAATATATCACCGTTTTCCATATTAAATATCGCCGAATATATTCGATATTTTTCTCGATATATGACCGGACATACCAGATAAGCTTTAATACCGATACGCACGTTGTTCCACACGTCGCATTTCTAATCGACAATATTACTAATATATCGCTGTCTTAATAATTTATTAAAGAATATTATCCGATTTTCCTCAACCGATCATCGTCAGACGATATCGCTATAGCACTGATCGATGCCCAAAATACCGATAATATATCATCGATATTTCATGACATTTTTAACAATGATAATAAGTACTGATCCTTACAACTTTATATACATCTCAAGGATTAAGAGGAGTTGAGACTCTTTTGAAATCCCTCCTACCTCATTGGAAACCAAACTCCCCAACTATATAATTTGATTTTAAAAAGATTCCAACATTACAAACATTCAGCTTTAATCAAAAACTTAATTGCTTGGATTTAAGAGAAATAAAGTTGAGAGAAAAAGTAAAAAAAAAAAATGTAGGAAAATAAAATAAAGTTTTAAAGTCATTAAATTATTTCTAATATATTTCTTCAAAACTCATTCCATAGTTTCTGGCCTACACTTTGATTAAGTCTCCTCGATAAGTTTCGTGCCCAGCAAGCTTTGACCAGTCTCATACACTCCAGCTCAGCTCATTGTCGCCATGTATACTTTTTACTTTTCGTCCTACTTTATCACCAAATAGCTTTCTTTTTAAGCTATTAAGCTCCACTATCCATACCCAGAATTTTGTAAATCTAACCCCCTTAATATTTCTTCTGAAAAATAATTTATTTAAGTAAAAAAATATATTTGACCATTTCATATATTTATATAGTTCTTTAAAATAAAGGGTTATTTTTAAAATAATAATAATAATAATTAGAATATTTAAGTTAAATGATGTCAAAATTGAAATAAAGGGTTAGGATCTGAAATTTGGTTTTTAAAGGATGTTTTAATCAAAATCACCCTTCTATAAAAAGCCATTCACAGAAGATAGGTACAACACTCAAGGCAGCCAAATAATCTCAAAATCCGAATCCAAACCATGTTTTCTCTTGGTGGTATGCCTTCCACTGTCTCAGTTTTATCAACATATACAACCTTTGCTGCATCGGCAATGGTGGTCCGGACAGTATTCAATGAATTTGCGACCATGGCTAACCAGCTCATACCTGAAAAACTCCAAGAGAAGATCCTCTCCATACTTGGAGGCCTTCTTGGTACTCATTCTTCTGAGATGGTTCTTGTCATTCAGGAGTTCAATGGGCTGTCTGCAAATCAAATTTATCAGGCTGCTGAACTCTTCCTCCGCACCAAAATCACCCCATCAGTCGGACGGCTTAATGTTTCCAAAGGCCCGCGAGAGAAGAACCTCTCAGTCACCGTCAGCAAGGGAGAAGTGGTTTTGGATGTATTTGAAGGAATCGAGCTCAAATGGCAATTGATTTCTACAAACCAGAAATCATCTAGTGATTATAACAGTGGTTCTTCGTCGGAGACAGGGAGGGAGCAAAGGTCAATTGAGCTGATTTTTGACAAGAAATTCAACGATAAGGTCTTGAACACATACCTGCCGTATGTAGTAGAAAGATCAAAAGCCATAAAAGAAGAAAACAAGGTGCTGAAGCTATACTCACTGGATAGTTTCTCTGATGAGTATGAGGGCCCTTGGGGATCAATCGATCTCACCCATCCATCCACCTTTGACACATTGGCAATGGATCCCACGCTCAAGGAGGAACTGATTGCTGACTTGGACCGATTTGTGAAGAGAAAAGAGTTCTACAAGAAAGTGGGGAAGGCATGGAAACGCGGGTATTTGTTGTATGGTCCTCCAGGCACAGGGAAGTCGAGTTTGGTTGCGGCCATGGCTAACTATCTCAAATTCAACATCTATGATTTGAGCCTGGGTAAGTATCTACACAGCAACTCAGACCTAAGAAGACTTTTTGGTCTCTACAATCGATCCATACTGTCATTGAGGACATTGACTGTTCCATTGAATTGCAGGAACTGAGAAAATGGAATAGACAACAACATTGATAGCCATGTAAGTTCCTTGGTGTAGCCTCTCTTTCTTTTAAAACTATTTTAGCCTATCAGTATGAGGTCTATTTCACTATGAAACAAATAATTTGGTAAATGAGTGAAATTCCAGTAGAAAAATGAGTATCCTCCAAATCAATAGCTGCTATCACTATCTAACTTGGTCTATAGTTCAAAGCTTAATAGGCGTCTTCATCTACTTGCTTTTCCTATAATGAAAATCAAAGTCAGCATACCAAGATACGAGTAATTTAAAGCAATAAGCATACAAATTAGTAAAAAATAGAAGCAGCCATTCATGGACTTATATCATTGTCTTCTCTTATTGACAGATAACTCTATCTGGGTTGCTTAATTTCATTGATGGACTATGGTCAAGCTGTGGCGATGAGAGGATACTGGTGTTTACAACCAATCATAAAGAAAGGCTGGACCCTGCATTGTTGAGGCCAGGGCGCATGGACATGCACATCCTCATGTCCTACTGCACTCCCTCCGGATTTAAAATCCTAGCTGCCAACTACCTCAACATCAACGATCACCCTCGTTTTACTGAAATTGAAAAACTGATGACTGAGGTGAAGGTAACCCCAGCAGAGATTGCAGAAGAGCCTGAAACATCGTAAAGTTGATGCTGCAGCTGATGGAATTATCAAATTCATGGAAAGGAAGAAGATGGAGGTGGAACAAACTGAAAAATCTAATGATGGGGTAAAACAAGTTGATGACCAGATGGGTGTCAAGAGAAATAAAATGAAGAAGAAAAGAAGGGCAAAGGGCAGACGCTAAAGATTAGATTAAAAGATGAAAGCTGAAATCCCATATTCTACCCACCTTCAAATATAATCAATCCTACCTCCTATATTTCTACGTTTCAGTTATTTTAGTAGTATCGAATAAATCACAAGAATAAATGTTAAACAGGTCCTGAATTTCTTAAGCAACAACAAATCAATAATTTCAATGAAATGGCACAAGCATTTTATCAAACATTTACAAGACAAACTCATTACATATCTATACTGAATTGGGCGGGGGTCACACGAAAGGTGAAATATAAATAAATCAATCCCATCTTCTACCCACCTTAAGTATATAATCAATCCTATGTCTCCTACCCACCTTCGATGTACCCTATATCTCAATGTCTCTGTAATTATAGTAGCATCGAATATATCACTAGGACAAATGTAGAAAAGGTCCTTTTTTTTTTTTTTTTTTTTTTTGAATTTTGCTATAAAATGAATCATTTTGATGAATTGGCATAGACATTTCATCAAACATTTGATTAGGCAAGCGACAAACTTGGGGCAGGTCAAAAAGGGTATAGAATTCTGTTCAATCACTAAACGAACTTCAGAGATAACTGCAAACGAGGCATTTCTATGAACAATTGCCAAAACAACAATCATTTTAGCGAATAGATTAAGAGCAATTAGCTTTCAATTAGCTAATAGATGATTCAAGACATCATGTAGAGTGCAAAATCATAGATGATTCAAGACATCATGTAGAGTGCAAATGATTTTCATAATCGACTACTTTTTTTATTTTACTCGAATTCAATGCTTTAAAATCGGACGGACCGGCCGGCCCATTCAATTTCTGACAATCGACCTACGAGGTTTCCGCTCGATTCCCTTCTAAACCGCTACTGCCCAACCTGGACCAACCGCTAAAACCGACTTCACTGCAACCAGAACTGGCCGAACCGAATCTGGGCTAGATTAAATCTACTGGCTCATTACTACCCACCACGCCTCACGTTTATTTGCACATGTACAGCCCAATTACCCACACATAAGAGAGCTCCAAAAAGCCCAATAACCTACCTAAGTATCACAAGAAAATTTACATGCTTTCTCCACAAACTCGCCATCTACGACTAAAAAGCTTATTTAATCATCATACAAGATTCTCATTATATGTACTCTCTTTCTCAGAACTCCAACGCTGACTCACTAACAGAAGTGAAAACACCGCGACCATTTAGGTAAAAACAAATTAACACAAAAATACTACTAACAAAGATTTGAACACTCCAGATGTTTTACTTCAAGTTAATATATGTTACTACCAAGACAAGCACTAGTTATAATAAGATTGCAAATAAAGATATATGTTAGATTAGTTAATACAAAGAATTGAATATATTCACATTTAAATATTAAATTGGTTTTTATCTGATAAAATTTAATATATATACATTATATATTATATTATTTTAATTTTAATATTATAAAATATATATTTATTACAATGTTTCGACCGCTGGCCCAACCACCTGGTCACAAATGAATCATGACCGATAACTTTTCCGCTCAATAATCTGGCCCTGCTTTTAAAACATTATCTTGAATACTCATAATACTAATTATAAATTAAAAAAGTAGATGTGAAAATTTTAATCTGATTTTTTTTTTATCTTACTAAAATAATCCATACTGTCTGGTGATAAGCATGATCTTACACAATTACTTACGTTGTAAAACACACATATGCTTGTAAAATGATATTACTAAATACAACAAAACTCTTGTACTAGAATCGGTTGGTGCTCTTTTCAATTATGAAAGAGCCCTCCAAAAATAGGCTTATGCTGCTTATTGCAGCGATCACACGGTATTCTTTAGTAAAAGGCGAAAGAATAGTTCGCTTTGTGCTCACTGCGCAGCTGCGTGAAGGGTTTGAAAGAGACAGCGGCTTGGTTTATGGTAACTTAGAGACTTCTTTCCTATACGCATTCGATGTGGGACTAAAATAAACAAGCTGCTTCTTCTTTTCCTAATTTCAGCGATCTTCTTATCCGTTTTTACATAAATCTATCTCTAATTTAAAATTGAATTTATCAATAAAATGAAGATTGAAATACATTAATAATATTAAAATATTTCAAGACTTTCTAACTGAATAATTTCTAAGATACCAATTTTTAAGAGAGAGGGCGTGAGATTTTCAGTTTTGTGCTGAGGTTCGCGAGGACAGAGATAAAAAAGTTTTATTGGTCCCTACTCAGGATTTTTTCTTACTTCCTCATATGACTTTTTTTTTTTTTTTTAATTTACAAACTTCGACTAATTAAACATCATTCGAAGATAATCATGCATTCCCTTAATGCTGTAAAGGTCCTAAATAAATAATTTAGACAAACGGACAAGTATAAGAAATATCAAAGATACGAAATGATCACGCATCATACACGTAGCGAAAAGCTTTATTAATCGTTAAGTTAAAATAACTAAGACGCGACGGCTGGGTCGGGACCGCGAAATATTCATCTCACTCTTCTCCTTAAAAATGATGCATCTAGATTTTCCGCACCCTTATATACACAATAAATATAAAATATAAAATATTTTTGCGCTTACAAGATTTGGGAAGTTAAACTTTTCTCAGGATGTCCTCTCTAAAGTTTAAATCGATTAAGAGTTACATTATAAATAAATATGAGAGATAAACATTAAACAAGTTTTATTTGATAAAAACACACCTTTATATAAAGAGTAAGAAAGCTTCGAAATAAAAACTGGAAGCTTGTACGAAATCTTGATATATTACAATAAGAGAATAAGAGGCCAGGGGTAGAAAGAGAGAGCTTCAGAGTGAGAGAGTGCTCGCGCTGGCCCCTCTTAGATAGAAAAGTTCATATATGAGGAAAGAAAAAGTTAAAATGTGAAGTAATGATAGATAGCGATAAAGGGATAAAGATAAGATTAAAGAATCGACCCGACGCCACGCCTCATTGTCAAATCAAAAACTTCAAACTTTTTCTTTTTACAGGGGATATGGACAAGGAAAATTTGGATATTGTGGGTTTTCTGATAAGATTATGACACATGGATGGTCGCATTTTCCCCTGCTAAGGGAATCTTATCAAAATATGATCTAAAAAGAAAAATAATACAACTGTCTTTTGCTTTAATATAAGTCGTCTCTTATATAGTCGTTTTTGTCTTTCACAAATCTCACAAGCGCCTGTCACATTTCTCGCTGTGTCGCTTTCCTCCATATAATACTTCGCTTTATACCGCTTGTTTTTCCCACGCTGTTGTTTCTTTTTCCCCGCCTCACAAATTGGCCGGTACCTTCTCAAGTAAAAGCTACTCAAACATCCTTATCTTCTTTTCTTATACTTTCTTAACTCTACTTTTGCATAAATATTTTTAAGGATCCACCTAATTTGCTGTGTTAATCGACTGCGCCGCTTTACAAAACTTCACCCATAAACGTATTTGTTGTGTCTTTACCAGCTACCGTTTGAGCTGTACTAGGTTCATTACATTAGCCCAATGAACTAGGCTCCAACAATTCTTTAAACTGGCCCAAGAGACTAGGTTCTATCTTGATATCAAATCCAATATCATGTTGATTTTCTAAATTTGAAAAATTATTCGTATCTTCTATTTTGAATTTAAAAGCTGTGTTTTTTAATTTTATGTCTATTTAATTTTCTGTCTTATCTTCATATAGTTTATTCGTAACTAAATAATCTTGTTCAGATCTATCATATTTTTTCCTTAGAGTTTCTAATTCTTCTCTAAGTAAATGGTCTTGATTTAGAAAGGAGGAAAAGGAGGAAAATCATGTATTAAATCTAAAGCTATTGTCCGGCTATTGGCTGTGGTTCTACAAGATTTAAATAGGGTTTTCCATGATGATTTAAAATTGTTTAATCTAATTCACGACAAAATAATTATTTCCTAAATTTGTTTTACATTGGTCTAAGGCCTGGGTTAGATTATAAAATCCTTTGAAAAATGGTCTAGGATGATTTGATATAAGGAAGGACTTCTTCCCATGTTTAAAAATGCATGTTTTATGACCTTGGTAGATAACATATAAACTGAAATTGACGTTACCATTATTATTTTGTTAAAATATTATGATAAACAATTTAAGCAAGTAATGAAATATTTTCTATCTAAACTCTTATTAGTATGGTTATTAAAAATCTGGCTGAAACTAATCCAAAGGTTATCTATAATACATTTTTGTGCTTCATCTAGTTCTAAATGAGGTAACAGATTGAAAGTTATATTACTTTTAGGATATACCTTAAGAAAATTCTTTCTGAAGGTAAATACCTTTTCTTGATCTTTACTGGAATAGGTTGGAATGATCCCAGTTATCTGCCTGTTCATATGTGACATAAAATTAATTTATTAGTCTGTTTAGTGAATCTGCTAGGCTATTATTTTTTCCTTTGATATGTTCTATTTCTATTTTTACACTTGTATTAATTATCATTTTTGTGAAATTTAACCATCTCTTTTGAAAATATTTTTTTTTCATTTTTTAGTTTGTAAAACTTTACCATTGCTTCACAATTGCTTCATCAAAATTTCTTTTTTGGGAATTATTAATATTCTAAAGCTATCTATAGCATAGGTTATGGCTAATATTTTTGCATCTATGCTGCTTATATTACCCGTTTCTTTGTATTTTCCACTGCTATATCTATAAGAATTTTCTATATTTTTGACTGAATACTTATGGGGTTTTGCTAATAATACTGCTCCCCATCCTAAGTTGCATCCATCTGTCTCAATTAGTAAGTAATCATTTATTAATGGTAGTTTTGTGACTAATTCTTTGAGAGTTTTTACTAGTTTGATATCTTATTGGTTAAAATATTTTTGTCTTTTACTTCCTACTTTACTAAACAAAGGCCCTGCAATTCTACTTAAATTTTTTATAAAAGGTCTAGTATAGTTTAATAATTCTAGAAATTTTTGTAATTCTTTTGTGTCTTCTATTTTATCAGGAAATGTTAGAATTTTTTCTAAAATATGTGATTGTAATAATATTTTCCATCACAGACATGTTTATCCTATAGCAAGTATGCCTTTAACAACATCAGTCCTTTCAACTTATACCACCTTTGCTGCAACACTAATGTTGGAATGTTGGAAATATTAGGAAATATTTTTAAATATGGGCTTCTTGCTAATTGATTTTGCTTTGAGAAAACATCGAATGTAGAATCGATAAAGCCCAAATCAATTTATGTGTTTCACAATACTATTGCCTCAGTTCGTCTCCTCAAAGAATATATATATATATATATATATATATATATATATATATATATATATATATATATATATATAATAAGCGTGATATGAAAAGGCGTAGGCCGGAATTAAAGTTCTGACTCGGAGTGGAGGGCCCAAATTATTATTATTAACGTGCTAGGTCCCTCTCCCGTCCCATATAGCGTGTGTCGCCCATTTATTTAACACACAAAGATACAATTTCGTAAAATAGTAAAACTCCTAAAGGAAAGAGGATCAGTGAGAGTGTAAGGTCTAGTCGCTTATTGCTTTCTAAATCGCAGGATCTTTGGCTACACCAAGAGAACTTTTAACATGGCACATCAATCGGGTATGCTTTGATTTCCGCGTTTGATGTGTTTCTAAATCGACCACGCGCATCGATCTTGGGTTGTCATTGTAAATCTAATAAATTAAATCTAACAAGTGGTATCGTAGTTTGGATTTCAACCCTAAAATTTAAAAATTTATGCGACCGGCAAATTGAAGTTAAAAGATCCGAGGTTTGTTCCAGGCTTGTTGTTTCCTTAGTTTTCGCATTTGCATCCGAAGATTTCTTCGATTTGCGGTCTCGCACTGCTTCACTTGCTGAATTGCTTCGATTTTGCTGATTATTTAATGCTGTAACTATTTTTTTTTTAATCACAGAATTTAATGCTGTAACTGTTTTTTTTAATCACAGAATTTAATGTTGTAACTGTTTTTTTTTTTTTTAATCACAGAATATATAGTATTAAATGATAAAAGAATATCTTGTTTGAACAAAATAGTTACGTAATATTTGTGGGCAATCGTCTTCTGAAATGCTCATTGGATTAAATAAATAACATTGCCAAAGCGGTTATTTGTTGGAAATTCTTGAGTTTTCGTATGATTCTAGATGTTTTGCTTCACATCAGGGCAACTTTACCTCGCCTAATGGGGTTAGTTAAGGCACTTAGCGTGGAGCGCTTGGTGTGGTTACTAATTTTGGGGTGGATCTCAATCCACACTGCGCGGCTGGCCCGACTGTTAGGGCCCGCGCCTTGTCGGTCAGCCAGTCTGCTGATTACTGTCTGCACCCGCCGAGCCTGACCCCACTTTAAGGTCGCGGCCACCCCACGGAGCGAGATCGGCGCACCGACGGCCCAGACGGCGACGGATCGCCTGGGTGGGTGACTCCGGCCTGGGATGTGGCCTGAGCCATGGGTCCGACGGCCCAGAATGACTCGGCCCGGGTCGGGGCTCAGAGCGGAGGGTCCGACGGCCCAGAGTGGCTGGCCCGCGCCCCACCCCTCCCCCAACTGGCCATACGACCGTCACACCCTCCCTCCCTCCTTCAACTGGCCACATGACCGTTGCACACACCTTTTTTTTTTTTTTTTCACTTATTTTTCTATAAATACTACACAAATTTTCTTAATTTTCATCAACTATCTTTAATTTTTCATACTCCTCCAAATTCACTTCATTTACACTCGCTTCATATTCTTTAATACTTCATTTTCTTCAATTGTTCTTCATATTACATGATATTATTTGTATTTAAAATCAAGCACTGGTGACTCCAATAGTTCGATTTAAAGAATTTCCCTTTACTTTCGATCTTTCAATTGAGTAACATTTCTCCACCTCTACTTTTTCTTATTTGTTACATTTTATTTGATTCATTATTTTATTTTTAGTATAATATTTTATTAATAATTTTAATATGGATAGTGTATGTGCATCTTCTTCTAATCCTATGTGCATCATTAAGCAAAAACTTAGTTCAAATATATGGAATTTTTTTGATAGAATAGGAAATAATTTTATAGTAAAATAATAAAAGAAATAAAAGTTAAATGTGAAAATTGTGAAGAAACTTTAAGTACATCACCAAGCACACGCTATTTAAAAAGACACAATGAACAATGTAAAACTACATAATGTAGGATATTAGAAATTATATGCAATTAGGTAAAGATGAATGGAAATTTAAACACATTTTCTTATGATGAGTCCGGGCTGTCGTGAAGGAATGATCGACACATAATAAGAAATGAACAACCTTTTAATACGCATTAAACTCGACGATTATTAAAAACAATTCAAACATTGATTAATCCTCAATTCAAAGGTTGGTCCGAAATACTGTTAAGATATTATAAAAATTTCAAACAAAACGAAAATTTAAACAATATTTTGCAAATTTTATAGAAAAATTTGTTTAATATCCGATATTTCGACATCTTTAACATGTAGACTTTTATATATTATCTGTCATTATATGATAGTAATGGATGTTAAATAAAAGAATAATTTCATTTAAAACAATAAATACTCCACATAATGGTAAAATATAGCAAACTTTAATAAATGATGAAATTATAGATTTAGGTATTCGTGATAAAATATTTTTCTTATACAACATTAGATAATACTTCAATAATGATGTAGCAATACAAAGATTAAAAGATTTTGGCAATAAAAGATGATCATGCAAAAATTATTTCACGACGTTGTTGTGCACATATTTTAAATTTGATTGTAAAAGATGGATTAAACAGTTGATAGCACATTGTAAAAATTGTGGTATATCAGATATAATATTAATTGTTCCTAAGCAAACATGAATTTTTTTATTGTTGCAAAATTGTAAATATGAAAAGAAAATATAAGTTTAGACATACCAACTAGATGAAATTCTACTTATAAGCTTTTACAAAATATTACAAAATATAAAAATAAGACAATTATACTTAAATCTAATTATCTAATAACAATACTGGATGTAGATGTCGACAGTATTAAAATGATTACGACGGCATCGTTGCATCTTCTACGTAGATCTTTTGAAATTCTGATACTAACAAATATTTTTTAGTGTGTATTATCCAATCACATCGGTCATTATGCAACACCAGTTATATGGTACTTCAAAATTATTTAAGTTTATTAATTTTTAATGATATAATTTTGCAATGATAGAAAAAATTAAAAATATTAGAGAAATACATTTAATTATTATATTAGTTTAATTAGACCCTAGATTAAAATTTGATGCTTTAGATGAATGGTTGCAAGTTATTTACAATGAAGATCAAATAAAAATTGAAAAATTAAAAATGAAGTAAATTGCTATTATATATTTTATATAATATTTATAAAGAAAAATATGGTAATAATATTAGTTCGATAAATCATCATCCACGCATGTGTTCCTCATATTTTTATAAGTTCTTTAAACGTTCAAAGTTATAAAAGCATAACAATCTGGCTTCCTCCAAATAATACAAATAAGATATAGATAAGATATCTCAAAATATAGTAAACAATTCCATTCAAGATGAATGTAAGATTTTGATATTTTGTAGAATGGTGGAAAACAACAAATTAAATACCCTGCTACATTCATTATCAAGACGTGATGTATTAACCGCGGCCTCGTGAGCACGCATTCGGTCGCTTAATGCAGTAAGAGCCGCTAGCTGTGTTAGAATGCATCATTACCCCGTTAACGCAAAGAAGACGTTTAAGACGAGCTAATGGGACAAAGAGATTGCATGATCATGTTCGAGAAGTCAACTCAATGGGTCGATACAGAGAACTTAAAAATATCAAGACATGAATGGATCCAAGATAGTTCCCATCACCGTAAAATAATGATTAAAATATTTTATTGGAAATGTATATTGTATTTTTATTTTCTCTATGGTTGAAGATAATGATCGACAACAAGAAAGTACAACCTAGTTGATGTACTTATTTTGTAATGATGTAAACTTTTCATACATTTCTAAATGTAATTATATTTGATTAATAAAATTTTAAATGATGTATTTTTTATTTTGAATTGTTTTTAAGTTTACTTTTTTATTTAACTTTTGAATACAATTTAAATAAAAACCTACATGGAGGGCTTTTAGCTGCTTAAGTGGGCTCTAGACGGGCCTCCGGGCGGCCCATAGACCTGCTCTAGACTGGCCTCCGGGCGGCCTCCTGCGGCCCAAACCCAAGCCCGAGGGGCCGGCCTCGGGCGGGGGGCTGCGGCGGCCTGGGTGCCCACGATCTCGGGGCCGCCCCACCGGCCTGGCCCGGTACCGAGCCCCACGGCCGACCCGCCCTTTAATCCGGCCGGGCCTCTGCCGGGCAGGCTAAAGCCTCCATCACGGCCGGCCCAAAGATGCCCTGCCCGGCTTCGAGATCCCTACTTAATTTTGATTTGCGGAAGGTATATCTCGCCCTAAAGGATGTCCTTTATAGAATCATTTCGTTATGGTGCTCGAAGCTTGACGTATGCTATGCGCCCGCCCCAAAGGAGAACAAATGGTGATACTGCCTGAGCTTCACTATTCTATTTTGCTATTATTTTGCCCATGTATATAAAACAATTATTTTATTGTTACAATAAGTCAAATTGCTGTGAACAACCAATTGTGCTTGATTGAAACTCTGAATGGCAATAACTATGCGAGATGGAAGAGTGATGTTGAACTCGCGTTGGGATTAGCTTATCTTGATTTAGCCCTGCTAAAGGATGAGCCTCAAGAGCCCACTAATGATATGCACCGTCGGGCGAGCAAGGCTTTCTATTACCATAAACGGGTGAGAGCCAATCTACTGATATCATGGTGATGGGGCAACCAATTTCTCCAAGTTTCAAAGTTAGTGTTTCGTAGGAGGCCAATGCAAAGAGCTTTTTTTGTGCCATGACAACGCATTTAAAGAGTCCGAAAAGGTCGAGACCGGAACTAATGCAAAACTGGTTTAACATGAGGTATGATGGAGTTTCGGATTAGGGGCCATACATATTGAAAATGCAGGATATCGCCAATCGCTCCAAATCTCAAGATTACCATGGGATGAGTCATTCCTTGTCCACCAAGCCCTGAACTCTTTACCCACCAAATTTAGCCAGCTGAAATCCATTTATAATGCCCAAAGTGAGACTTGGAATGTGAACCAACTAATTTCTGTGTGTGTTCAAGAGGAGGAAAGAATTAAGAGAGTGCATGGTGAGTCCGTGAACTCCACGCAGCGCTTTTCCATAGCAAAGGTGTTTCCCGACTGCTTCGCCTAACCACAAGAAAGGACACCTGCAAAGGTTCCCAACAACAGAACAAAAACAATAAGTCCCATAATGCAGGAGGTCCCAAACCTGACATTAAGAAACCTAACACCTGTTGGTTTTGCAAGAAAGAAGGTCATAAGAAGGATTGTTATCAGTATAAAGCTTGATTAGAAAGGAAGAATAAGGTAACATAACCTTTGTTTGTCTTCGATTCTTCTTCAGGTCAGGACTCACCAAACTCGTGGTTGGGATAGTGGTAAATTCCTATTCATAGCTAATTCCTTGCGTGGGTCTGCAACTGCTACTACCAAGTGAAAGAGAGATTAACTTGCATGTGGGGAATGGAGTCAAAGTTGATGTCTTGTTTATCAAGTAATCGTAGTTTTGCATTTTAGTCTGGTTTTTAGATTTATCTTAGAGAACACCGTTGTACCATCCACGACGGAGCCTGTGTCACTTTCAAAGCTTGATATCCGATATCATCGCTTTATTTTGGGAATAAAAAGTCAAGTGTCTTTGAATTCATCTATTGTCAGAATGTTTGTCAAGGTGGGATGGTTTATTTATCAATTAGATTTAAATTCTGATGCCATTTGTTCCATGTCGCAATACTCTAGAACCAAAAGAGCTTTAATGAAAGAAAATTCCTATTCTCTATGGCATAAAAGGCTAGGTCAAGATCTCTCAAGAAAGAATAGGAAGATTAATCAAAAGTCAAATTTGCTTCACCGTTTATGATAATATTAAAATCATGTGTGGACTCCGCATTAAAGGTAACCACTAAAACCGTAGCAACAAGGTGCTACTGTAGTAGTGAACTTTTAGAACCGATTCAATACGTACATTAGTGGATCTTGGTTCACTCTCTTTGTGGCAAAGTTTTTGTGACCTTTATCGATGACTTTTCTAGATATGGATATGTGGTATTTGATTTCATAGTCCTGAAGCTAGAAAGGTTTAAAATCTTTAAGACTGAGGTTGAGAAGCAATTGGGAAAGGTCATTAAAATTGTCAGGTCAGATAGAGGTGGTGAATATTATGGGAGACATGGAGATTTAGGACAATGTTTGGGACCTTTTGCTGAATTTTTACAATCTTGTGGCATAAAGGCTAAGTATACAATGCTTGGAACACCTGAGCAAAATGGGGTTGTCGAAGGTCGAAATCGAACCTGATGGATATGGCAAGGAGGCTGATAAGCAATCCAAATCGGGTTTCAATCTGGGGTGAAGCCCTTCAAACAACCATGTATATCCTTAATAGAGTGTCCAGTAAGTCTGTGCCCAAAACTCCTTTTGAACTTTGGACCAATAGAAAACCCAGTTTGAACCACCTAAAGGTACAAAACTCGCAGAAGTGAGTGTTTATAATCCTCATGAAAGAAATCATCTTAACTACATCGATTTTTCATCTACACCACTCTGCCTCTAAGGGCTTTAGATTTTATTGTCCCGCATCATACGAGGATCGTTGAGTCCTTGAATGAAAAATTTCGAGGATCACATCGATAGTTCTAGCTCTCTCAGTAAGGAATCACTGGCTTCACACAAATTCTTCTATTGATTCGATTATTTCACGCATAATGCAAGAAAGGATTATAACCATTCGTGCAAGGTGAATTTGAATCGTGCAATTTGCTCCCGACTCGCACAAGACCGAGAATACACCCGCAATCACACTGGCACTGCTCAACCTATGCCTCTTGTGAGATCTCAGAGAAAGGAGACTCGCACGCTAATGACTATGTGGGTTTACTCCGTGAGGTTGACAGGATATCGGGGAGGTCATAGATCCCCGTTACTTTTCTTTGATGTCGCCCATACCCACAGATGATAAATGGAATATCCATGAAAGCAGTTGTATGTCATTGACGGCAATAATGATGTTCTGGGGAGTTATAGAGATGTTCAGTAATTTTAAACCCATAGGTTGCAAATGGGTTTTTAATACCAAGAAAGATGGAAGGAAAATTGAAAGGTTTAAAGCTAGATTAGTTGCAAAGGGGTATACACAAAAGGAAGGTTGATTACACGCAGACCTTTTCTCCTCAGATTCTAAAGACTCCTTTAGAATAATTCATGGTATCGATTTCGCGGCACTTTAATCTCAATTGCATCAGATGGATGTCAAGATAGCGCTTCGAATGGAGAGATCTTTATGAGGGGAAGTGTATATGCAAATGTTCTGAGGGTTTTGTAGTTTATGGAAAAGAGAATATGGTGTGTAGACTTCAGAAGTCTATCTATGGTTTAAAATAGGCCTCGAGGCAATGGTATTTAAAGTTTCATGATGTTGTCACTTCTCTAGGTTTTGAAGAGAATATTGTGGATTCCTGCATCTATTTAAAGATCAGTGGGAGAAAATTTATATTTCTCATCTTATATGTTGATGACGTTCTACTTGCAAGTAATGATTTAGGTTTGCTTATGGATGCTAAAAGAATGTTATCACAAAATTTGATATGAAGGATCTCTGTGAGGCGAATTTTGTTTTCAGTATGTAGATCCATGGATGAGATCATAGTTGGGGCTTACGCAAAGCCTATGTTGATCGTGGTTCGGGAACGATTGATGAAAGGCTTGTGGGAGCTTCAAGTTGGCTCTTATATTCAAAGGAGACAGACTTAATAAAGATCAATACTCAAAATGATGTCAGAAGATGCATAAATGATATTCTATAAGAGCATGAGCTTAGATAAGATTCAAAGCATACCTTGATCCTTGATACTTATAATACCCAACATATCTCGCTAATCCTGGAAATGAGCATTGGGTTGCTGCAAAAAAGGTTATGCGGTATCTACAGAAAACTAAAGACCATATGCTTGTATATAGAGAAGTGGATGACTTGCAAGTGATCGGGTTATGCGATACTGATGCAAATTCTGCCAGTACAAATGACGTAAAGTCTACCATGTGCTTTATTTTACACTCATAGTGGAGCGATTGAATATTCTGGGCAATCGTCGTGGCTTCTTCTACAATGGAAGCTGAAATTGTTGCTTGTTATGAAACTAGTGCTCATGCTAAGTGGTTAAGAAATTTTATTTATGGACTCAAGATTGTTTAGTCTATCTGTAGACCACTAAAGCTCTTCTCTGATAACTCTAGTGCTGTTTCTTTTGCTAAGAGTACCAAGAATACTGGAGAAGCAAAGTACATCGAATTGAAATACTTCGTTTAGAGGTTGGGTAGATAATGGGGACATAGAGGTAGTCCACATTACGATAAAATGCTTTGCTAACTCCACTCAACCAAAGGCTTCGCGACCGTTGATTTACTACATGTTTTGCAAATGGTCTTCACGTGATCTTTTACATCGAATACTGGGAGTATGATGTACTCATATTCATGATGCTTGCATAATACATTCCAGCTTCAGCCTCACTGTGGTTTTTTGTTTATTAATTTATATTACTTGTGCATGTTTGTGGGAATGTATAACTTTTATGAGCTCATACAAGCTATAAAGGTTTTATGACATAGTTTCATGTGCTTCTCTCGAAGCACAGCTGTGGACGTAGCCCCATGTGGTTTCTATGAAACCATAGAGAGGACTGAATGCGTTGTCCACATGTTTATTTATTTTTGGATCACAAGTGTCGACACGCACTACACTTTATCACACTTAGGAATCCATGTCGATGCAATTTTAGTGCTTCAGGGTCGCTGAAGGTATCAGGACACTGAGATGCTCACCGCCTACATCTGCAAAGATTATTTTCGTGATTAGACCCATTCCGAGAGCTAAGATGTTTATTTTAGGCCACTACAAAGGTTGTTCGATCCGAGTCTTTTTAACTCTTAAAATTCATAAAACTCCAATTAAAGATCGCTTCAAGTGGGATAATGTCAGAAATATTAGGAAATATTTTTAAATACGGGTTTCAAGCACCGATTTTTTTGCTTTGAGAAAAAACACATCGAATGTAGAACCTAGCCCAAATCAATTTATGTGATTCAATACGGTTGTGCTCTAGATACGTCTCAAAGAAATATATATATATATATATATATATATATATATATATATATATAATAAGCGTGATACTTAGTGCTTGGTAGGCCGCAATTAAAGAGGGCTCGGCAGAGGCCCAAATTATTATTAATGTGATATGGTCCCTCCCGCTCCTATATAAGCGCGCTTCGCCCACGCGAACACACAAGATACTCTGCTTCAAAATAGTAAAACCCCAAAGGAAAGAGGATCAGAGGAAGGTTCACGCTTATCGCTTTCAATCGGTAGGATTCGATACGACTCTGCAACTTTTAACATGGCAAATCAATCGGTATGTATTTTGATTTCCGTGTTTTGATGTGTTCGAATCGACTACGCATTGATCTCGCGGTTGTTAAATAGAATCTAACAAACTGTAAATCTAACATGAACCTGTCGTAGAGTTCAATAGGTCTCAAGCATTCAAACATTCGAGGCTTTGGGCAAGAAAATCATCCCCATCAGATAGACATCTTATAGTTTCCAACAGCCGCAAGGAGAAGGAATCTAACTCAGATTGAAACTGGTTCGTAGCGAAACCTTGAAATCATCATTCGCTTATGGCAAAGAAATTGTCAACTAAGAACTCCGTGTGTAGTCCACTGATCTCACTTCTTTCTCATGAAATACAAAGGACACAATAACAAAAGAAGAAAATGTGGTGTTTGCTTACAATTCCATCGAAATTCTGTGAAGCTATCTCAAGTTCTCACATTTACGTCCTCGAACTAGATCTTACAAGTTTCGTGGAGGATTTCGCAGCCGAGAATGGAAAGGACTCAAGTTTCTCTTCTATAATAATTTTTATTTCTTCTCCAAGTGAATAATGATCTCCACAAAAGAGAATTTCACTGTACACCTCATACATTATATACTCATTGTAAGGTTACATTGTGGGCAATTATGAGGTGGGCAGTTATAAGTGATTCTCAATGCCCTTACGTTACACATTAACTTATGAGGTAGGCCGTTATGAGTGATCTTCAATGCCCTTACGATATACATTAATTTGTACAAACTACTATTCATTAATTGGGGTGTAACGGTTGCCGAGGTGGATAGTAACGCGAGTTCTGCCCACTTATTCCCTTGGAGCACGAGGCTACCCGCTGATTCGTTTCGATCCCCCGCTCCGACAAGCCGAGGTTGTCGAGATGGTAGCATACTCGACCTTCCCGAAGCCATCTTCCAAACAAGTTCTATCGAAGTTCGGTCTAAGCTGCCGCCATATGATCAAGTTCAAAGTTACTCACATGACCGCCACATAAACCGGTGAAGATAATCCCATTCCACTACCCCCTAACGCTGCTTTAAATCCATTAGATTGGAATGGCTAGTAGACTCCTTCAATCTTCGCACCGGGCCAAAGCCATAATTGCGTTGACACCCCACGACTGCATACATACGGCAATCCGATTCTCGTGATTGACTCCGCATGTTCCTAATCGACCCGCGCCTTTGAATATTCCATCTTAGTATCACTGGTAAATTTTATTTTTAAACATTCCTAAGGCCTTATTTGAGGGATTTCAATTGTGTACCGGCTGAAACCTCATTGAGGCGCCATCTCGACATCGGTCTAGGTTTATTCGCACAATAAAGGCTTTGTGTGCGACCAAGTACTTTTGTCTCAATCATTTTCAAGGTAAAACTGCACTGTAATATGGAAAATTAGAGAATTGTTAGCTGTTTGATGTTTAGGTTTTTTTTTTAGGTCTCCTCTCTTAAGGCTAGATGAGTTACCCTAGTGGGTTTTCTAGGCTTCGTATCGATGATGGAGGCTCAAATGATGGCTAAAGGGAGGATAACAAAGTCATGCGGGACGAGCTCGTCCTCTACTTTGTCCGAGGACGCCCTTCGTGTGGATGCGAATGAAGTCATCACGTGCTCAAGCCCGTCAAGAGGCTAGTGGTAGATGTATTTCGAGGAAAATTTCTTCCCCCAATATAATGGGTTTCTTTTCCTCATTAGTCTCATTTTGTGGACCGTATGAACGAGATCGTGGTGGGCACGAACTTCATCTATCAGTCAAGATCCACATTAGTGAGGGATTGAGGTTCCCCATTCTGCCCTTGATTCATTAGTTTTTACACTTCACCCGACTTCATCCTATCCACGTCCATGTGAATATCATCCTTGTTATGTTGGGCATTTGCATACTCAACAAGAAGTATGAGGTGCGTTTAGGTTTGGAAGATGTTCCCCCAGACTATACTCCCCGAAACGCCATAGACCCGCAGGTATTACCCTCAGGGCCGATAATAAAGCCGTAATCGGTAAACGAACCTTCCCGCCACCACAAAATAAGCCATAGGTTAACGTGTCAGTCTTCTACATTGGGATGCCCGCGATCCCATGGTTCGAGAATTCAGCAACTACGATCCCAATGCAGCTTTAAAGGCCGGATCCAAGTCTTTTTTTTGTGTCTTGTCGGCTCACTGTCAGCCTAGGCTTGATATCGAAGGGTTTTACTGACCTTAAATTCATTTATTGTGGTGAGTGGGAACTTTGAGTCGGGGAAAGCTCATCGATGATCCCGAGTCCCGTCCCACCCGACGCTTAGTTGAAGGTGCCGAGTTCTGCCGAGCCCGAGAGGAATTTCAAGCACTCATCGACTCCACAAACTCTCCAAGAGGTGTCTCCGATCTTCTGAGAGTCAAATTTCCCAAAAGTTCCTCACTTAAATCCGAAGGTCTGCATTGCCTGGCTGAAGAATCGAGTTCTGAGTCACCCTCGACAACCAAAGAAGATCTCCAAGGTAGATTTAGGAGGCAGATATCGGCAAATGCTTTTCCACTTCACCTCTTCTCCCGTCGCGCCGTAGGCTCCGATTAAAAAGGTCGAAGGAGCTGATATCACAGTGTGGCTTAAGCCACTACAACTGAGCCGTCCTCCAAGGCTTGCACAGGTTGGTGGAAGAGGAAGAACTTTTATTCCTTGACTAAGGGAGGTTGCTCGAGCAACCTAACACTCTCGAGGGTTAGCAACTCTGTCGCCACCCCGCGGCGCTAGAGGAGGGCCGACCTTCCCCCCACCCTCAAGGAGGGATAAAAATAGTCGAGGGTCACGAATTGCACCCTCCCTGAAGTGTCCTCACCGCGAGCAAGGCAAGGCGATAAATCTTTAGAACCCCAATCACCGCGGAGTAGCCGACATCCCTTCCATCCCTAGAGGCGCTCTGTTATATCGTACTCATCGGGTCGAGGAACCCCTCTTAAATGACCTGAATGAGGAGGTTATCTCCTCGTTGGGATCTGTGTACGGGAAGGAGGTGATGAAGAAGGTGTTGGACCTCTTGTGGGACTTAACCCCTTTTCAAATGACAACCTCGTTAAGCAACCTTCTTTATCTGCTTCATTAATATTCCCGCTTCAGGCTTGACATGATTACTACGATGAGCATTTTCACGCATGAATGGCAACCATTGCAATGCATGACAGAACTAGCTAAGTCATCAGGCTCATTTGAGGGAGAGAGCCTTGGAAATTTACAACAAGGTGTAGTCTAACTCTCGAGTTCCTCAGCTGGAAAAAGACTGATGGGCTCACAGCAGTTGAGTTACAAAAGAGCTTTACCGCAAATTACAGAGGTAAGGCAAGTGCCGAAGCTAGAGGCCGAGGTGGATGAGCTAAAACAGACTATGTCGAGGCTACACATCGTCCACCAAGCTGAGGTGGAGGGATTCGATGTTGTTCATGAAGCCAAAGTCGAAAGACTGTGCAACCTTCACTCAGCGGAAATAGAACGGAAAGATGCCTTTTATGAAGTTGAGAAGGTGCGTGTCCAACCTGAACTACAAGAGTCATATATTAGTAAATTGCATGGCCTTTATGATGAGCAAGATAAGTTAGCTATCTTGGCTACACGGCCGAAAGGACCGTTGCGGGCGACCCCGAGTCATCCCCTAAATGATGTCGCCTCCCAATACTACTCGAACCTCGCCGAGCCTACTGGGAAGAAACTCAGTCTTACCAATGCCAATCGGAGGGGACTTCAAGGAGCTCGAGTCCCCGCTTGGGCCTAATCTAAGTGAGGGACTTTGCCGAGCGCGCGATTACTCATCCCATCATTATTAGTTTGTGTGAGTTTCGAGTGTTGTAACTAGATCTCCAGGACCCTCACTTCCTTAGGATATACCTTAGCCAGCCAAGGTGGTTTGTTCCCGATAATTATCTTTGTTTTGTTCCTTTTTTTTTTTTTTATAATGAATACACCTTTTGTCATTAAATTGGGCACCGCGATTCGTCAGGATTTCCCATTTTCCTCTAGATGTATAATGACAAAGCCAATGCCATTGAGGGTCAGAAGCATTCATCCCATAAAAATTGTCTCAGAAATGGAGAAAGAACACTCAGATGGACTTGTCAGCTTCCGAGGCTCAGGCTATCGAGAGTAGCCACCAAAGCGCTTAAGACATTAAACTCGGAGAAATAATCCATCTCATTAAATCGGAAAGAATCGCCTCTATCAATCGGAGAAAGATGTGGTTTTCATTAGTTCACTAGTACAAACATTTCATGACAATGGGGACTTAATGAAAGTACTTCTTTAAATCAACAGGTTCCAGGGGCTAGCCCCCTCTCCACTACCTAGATTGTATTCGGTATGTGCCCCTGGACCCCTCATCACAATTATGAAGGGACCTTCCCAATTTGGTTTTAGTTTGCCTTTCCCGAAAGTTTATCGGAGGACTAGATCTCCTTTTCTAAAAGCTCTTGGCTTGATGAGATTTTCCCTCTAATGAAAGGCTATGCGGTGGTACTCGACCATTCTTATGACTGCTCGATCTCATTTCTCTTCGAGCTCGTCCAGAGCTTGGGAGAGCTCCAAGGGGTCACTCGTACGTAGGGTGTTGAGGCTAGACTTAATAGGATTCAATGCTTTGGCTCCAAATGCAAGGTGATACAAGGTCTCTCCGGTAGGCTGTTTTGGAGTGGTGCGACAAGCCCATAAATAAGAATAGGCGCTCATCTACTCCATTTCCTTTATCACCGCCAACCGCTTTTTTCGCATAGTCGAGTAATGTTCGCTTGCGGACTTCGCCGCTATCGACTAGTGATTACTGAGGTGTAAAGTAGACATTTTTGATCTCATACTAGGTGCAGAATTGCTGAAAGGGCTTGCTAATGAATTGTAGACCATTGTCTAAAATGATGGAATAGGGTTCCCTGAATCGACATACGATGTTCTTACTTGCCTGGCTTGTATGAGTTGGGTCGCATAATCTGTGCATAAGCCTCGGCTTACGCCCACTTGAGTGATAATCTATAGCTACAAAATAAATTTTCGTTGTCGAAGCGGGGAGTATGATTTATTATCAATTCTATTGTAAAAAGGCCATGGACTTGAAATGGAATGCAGTGTCGTGGTTGGGACATGAATAATATTGTCGGACTTCTGGAAGACGTCGCAATTTCTCATGAACAACTCGGACTCTTGCTTCATTGTAAACCATGTCATTATTCTGTGACATAATGATTGGCCGTCAATATGGGTTCCACAAATGCAACCATGGATTTGTTCGATGATTTGTTTCGCCTTCTTGAAGCGAGACACTTCTACGGCATCAAAGTTTGAAAAACAATACTTTGTCTGAAACATCATTTATCGATGCATACCTAGGCGCTCGAGCTTTTACTTTCCATGACCTTGCTTCTTTCCTCGAGGCGAGCCATTCTCAGTAATTCGAGATAAAGGAATATCTAGGAGTTTTCATTTCGATTCTGCATTTGTGTGTATTTCCGCGTATGAATGAAGGATGGGTCGTATAGTTGCTCCACATAGCGAGGGGATATAGCCGGGCCCGAAGTGGTGAGGGCATCGGCCATACGGTTTTTCGATTTGGGTACTTAAGCTACGTCGACTTGCGTGAGTCCAACCATTAGGGACTAAGTCAACTCCAGGTATTTCCCCACTCTAGCATTTTTGGCCTTGTATTCCCCCCATAACTAGGATGCTACCAGCTAAGAGTCACATCGAAGCTCTAAGTTTGTGACAGATAGTTCCTTGGCCAGTCACAGCCTGAGTAGCACACCTTCGTATTTAGCTTCATTGTTAGAGGCCACAAATGTGAATTTAACTACTTGAGCAACGGATAAACCTTCCGGGGACTATAGAACCATACCGATTCCCCCTCCTACTGCTCAAGATGAACATCGGTTTCCAAGACCCATAACGTGTCACATTGGTTTCGAGATTGCACATCTAACATGTGAAACCTAGGAAAAACGTATATATATTTTTTTAAAATGAGCGGAGGTAGTGATTCTTAGGGGCGGTGCAGGCGAAAACCTAGATCTTTCTCTAGACCTCAGGATGATGAAGCGGATCACACCCGTTAGAATCGTAAATCTAGTTGAACCAAACAAGCTGTGAATTACGAGGCGTAGGTTTTGCGCGCATTCGAGCGAACGGTCAACCATGGGGTGCCATGTGTGGCACTTGCATGGGAACACTTGGCATGGGTGGGCCAAAGAATGTCATGCCACTAGGATTGCATGGGTTGGTGGGGCTATTCGACCACCCTCGTGCATGAGCATGAAAGTGGTTGAAATTGTGGCATGGAGAACACTTGGTCTTGAGTTGACCAAGTGTCAAACAAATTGGTGTTAGGTGTGCTCCCCTAGGTCAAACCAACTTGGTGGTTTGAGGAGAGATTCCAAACAATTCGTAGAAGAGTAGAAGAAAGAAAAGAAAGAAAGAAAGAAAGAAAAGAGAGAAAGAAAGGAAGAAAAGAAAACAAGAAGAAAGAAAAAAAGGAGAAACGGAGGAGGAAGCTTTTCCTCCATTGTTTTCAGATTTGGGTGGATCAAGAACTGGTCCTACACATGAGGTGAGGGATCTTCCTCCTTGGTTATTTCCTTGTTTGGGGCCATGGAAATGGCATTTTAGTTGATTGATTTGTTATTACCTAAATGAATACCATGTAGAAATTTTAAGGCGATCTTGTTCACGCATGTTATTGTATGTGTTTTTTAAGGTTTTAAGGTGAAAATCAGAAGTTGACTTGTTATTACTTGAATGCGAGGGTACTACCGGAGCAATATGATTATTGCATGTCATTGTATGTGCTGTTTTTTACGGGTTTAAGACTGAAAATCAAAGTTGGCTGTTATTACTTGAATGCAGAATTTTGGAACTAATATGATTATTGCATGTTATTGTATGTCTTGTTTTTAGGTTTTAAGGCGAAAATCAAAGTTGAGAAACTGTTATTGTAGATGCAGAATTTTACGGAACTAATATGGTTATTGCATGTCATTGTATGTCTTTGTTTTTTAAGGTTTAAGGCGAAAATCAAGAGTTGACTTGTTATTGAATCACGAATTTTTTGGAACTAATATGGTTGTGCCATTGTATGTCTTCATTTTTGGGTTTTAGGCGAAAATCAAAGTTAGCTTATTATGAATACGAATTTTTACGGAACTAATATGATTATTGCATGTCATTGTATGTGCTCTGTTTTAAGGTTTTAAGACTAAAAGTCAAAGTTGGCTTATTATTACTTGAATGCAAGAATTTTTAAGGAACTAACTATAGTTGTGCATGTGATTGTAGTAATCTTTATTTTTTTAAGGTTTTAAGGCCCGAAAATCAAAGTTGACTTGTTATTACTTGAATGCGGGGGTACTACGGAATTAATATGGTTATTACATGTCATTGTGTCTTGTTTTTACGGGTTTTAAGGCGAAAATCAAAGTTGGCTTGTTATTACTTGAATCTGAGAATTTTGGAACTAACCATAGTTGTGCATGTCATTGTATGTCTTTGTTTTTAAGGTTTAAAATTTGAAAATCAAAGTTAGCTTATTATTACTTGAATGCAGAATTTTACTGCGGAACTAATATATGGTTATTGCATGTCATTGGCATGTCTTTATTTTTAAGGTTTTAAGGCGAAAATCAAAGTTGGCTTGTCATTCTTGGAATGCAGAATTTTACGGAACTAATATGATTGTGCATGTTGTTGTATGTGCTGTTTTTAAGGTTTTAAGGCGAAAATCAAAAGTTGGCTTGTTGTTACTTGAATGCGGAATTTTTTATGAAACTAATATGATTATTGTGTCATTGTATGTGCTGTTTTTAAGGTTTTAAGGTGAAAATCAAAGTTGGCTTGTTATTCTTGTAATACGGGGTACGGAACTAATATGGTTATTGCATGTCATTGTATGTGCTGTTTTTTACGGGTTTTAAACCGAAAATCAAAGTTGGCTTGTTATTCTTGAATCAGAATTTTAAGGCTAATATGATTATTGCATGTCATTGTATGTCTTTGTTTTTACGGGTTTAAGACTAAAAATCAAAGTTGACTTGTTATTACTTGAATGCAGAATTTTCTGGAACTAATACGGTTAGTGCATGCTTATGTGATATCTTACAGTTTTGAATATGGAATATTAACATGGCTTGCATGTATGTTAAATATATGAAATATTCAACGTGCGTTAGACATAGTGTTCATAGCACACACCTGATATACCGGTGTAGAATGTCCATGTAGAGGTCTTCATACATTGGTCATGGGTTTGATGCGAGGGAGCACAGTGCATTACATTGGTGTGCGGTAACACCACATTACATGAGAATGTGTACATGGTGCGATTTGTTGCATTTGGTGTTGAATCGTGGGCTTGGGAATGGGGCGAGAAGTGAGTGGGTTCACGGTGTTACTTGAAAATGGAAAATGAAATGTGTCGGGCGTGTAGTATTAGAGGGGATAGATCACCTCGGGTGAAAAACACAGCACAGTTGAACGGCGTATCCACGGTGGCTTTCGAAAAATGTCGGAGGGTGCTGCGAGACCCGCGGTGAGACTGAGATTATGTTGCCCAGGCACGAAAGCGATTAAATAAATATCACATAGACGCTACGAGTTGTGAGATAGAGTCGGAATTGACTTCCGGTATTGATTTCCCATTGGCACTTGCATTGGAGTGGTGGGTGTTCCGAAGGTTGACCATTACTTGGGGCATGTGCGATGTCGTCACGCCATGCATGTAGATTTTTCCATGATAGGATAACATGTATGCCGGTTGGTTGTTGGTTTGACGTGAAATGATCATTTGCATGTGCACCTAGGTAGAAATAGCCCTTATGATTTATCTCTGCGGGCGTTAGCTCACCCCCGTCGTGGGACTCCCCCTTTCGGGTACATGGCCAGTCTGGCGGAACAAACGCTCCTTAGAGGCCGGGATTATGGGCTGGGCGGGCGTAGCGCGATTCTTGTTTGTGTGTATATATTCAAAGCGACCTAGTTTTAATATATGTTTTGTATTAAGGGTGATGTAACTCTTAGATCTATAGAAATGTGGTCTTTAACCATAGCAGGACAGAAGTATGGATGATGGGCCCTATTGGGTCATTTTACTCATGTATGGGTCTCATGATATGAGACACACAGGTTTCCGCAGGTTGACGGTAGTCAACGGGACCCCGGGTTTTAGGGTGTCACATGACAACTCGACTATAAAATTAACTAGGACCTGACCCTTTATAGCGATCGAGGTGAATTTTCGATCTTAATCACTTAACTCCATGATCATTTAGGGACGCCTCAAAGCATACGGTTTGAGGAATGGCTGCGTCACGATAACATAGTCTGAAAATAGTGTGGGCTTGGAAGTTTGGGCGCGGCTTCTTGATTGACGTTCAGGGCCAGCGTGATTCGTTCAAAGTCGGTCTTGGCTAGTTTCTACATATGTTAACATTTACTCACAAAGTATGTCGTATGCTTATCATCTCAGTCCCGATTGTGCTAAAGCTCAGTTGGCGTAGTAGCGAAGCGGCTAGATATAAGTAGAGGAGCCATTTCAGTGAGAGCTTGTATTTGCTTCTTGGTGACAAGGGGCTGCATCTGCTTGATGGGTTTAACTTGCCTTGGGGCCATTTCGATCCCCCTTTGGCTGACCAAGAATTTGAGGAAATTCCCTGATCCAACCTCAAATGCGCACTTCTCTATATTCAAGCGTAGGTGAGTGACCGCGTGGCGAAAGCAGCGTCCTGCAAGTGATAGAAATGGTCACTCCCAAAGCGTTGATTTTACCCGACGCCATGTCTATGGCTTCCATTGTTCGTCACAAGGTTCGAAAATGCGGGACATCATCTTGCAGTGCGTAGCCTCGACATTCTTCAGCCTAAAAGGCATCACGTTGTAGCAATACATACCAATAAGTGTGATGAATGTCGTGTTTCTCGAATCGGTGGGGGGGTACATCAGGATCTGGTTGTAGCCTAAGTACATGTCAAGAAAGGATAGGAGTTGATGGCCAATTGTTGCATCCACTATCTAGTCAATACGAGGGAGGAGAAAAGTATCCTTTGGGCAAGCATCATTGAGGTTAGAATAATCGACACACACCCGCCACTTGCCATTCTTCTTAGGGACGAGCATGACATTGGACAACCACTCGGGGTACTAAATCTCTCTGATAAAGCCAACGACGAGGAGTTTGTCCACTTCCCGTTTTATGACTTCCTGGCGTGCTCGGTGAAATCGCCTCAGTTTCTGACATATAAGCTTGCACTGTGAGACCCCTTTCTCGGCCCGACCGGTTCAGGATCAGAACCGGAGTCCGAGATGCCTGAGAGGCGAGCGCGAGCCAGTGTGGCAGCATCAGATCCTTCAAAATCCGAATCTTTGCGGAGCGATTTCAAAATTTGGGCAAGCCATAAGCATTTTACATTTAACAAAATACATTTTACATGAAGACATTCAAGCCTTTTCAAAATGATTTAAAAAAAATAGATGTTTGGGTTCAAATTGTTTTTTTACAAAATATCAATATCGAAAAACATGGAATTAATGCATGTCGGGCTTGTCTTCGAAATTTCATGCTATGTTCGTATTTCATCGTCTTTAAGGTCCGCTTTTCGTCACTATCTATCACTCGGTACCTACGCATTGGTAAAACAATACACTAAGCATTTTTCGTCTTCTTAGTGGTTACCATCTAATCCGATTCTTGATTTCAGTTGCGATAATCATGCAATTTAACAATTCAAAACTTTCAAACACTTTATTGATGATCAATGTAAATACAATACATAGCATTATATATACAATCGATTCACGATTCATTGATCATCCCAAAACACTTTATATTCAATATTTTTAATCTCAAATCCATTCCAAATATGCTCTAGAATTCAATTAGATTATAATTCAATTCAGTTATGGAATTCAATTAAGTTCTGCAATTCAATTCATTTATGCAATTCAATTCAGTTCTGTAATTCAATTCAGTTATGCCCTTAACGAATTTAACCTATGTCTTCGATATATAGGATATCAGAGTCACCCAAACCTTTGTCATTTGGGCTGCGAGCGATATAAAGAAAGCAGTTTTATAACCTGATGCGGTCTAGTTAGTTTTGGCGATTGGTTATAAAAATCGATTAGTGAGAGCAGCTGCCGTCTGATTACGTGAGCTGCTGATCGGAGTGACACATCAATACAATCGTTTGCGATCTTCTTATTTTTGACTATTGGTATGTCTGTCCCATCATATCTGAACTAAACGGTTAACATTACATTAAGGCGATTAGTCTTTATAGCAAAAATCACAGTAGATATGTACACATTTGTATAAATAGTTCTTTTTCAATAGTCATGCAATTTACACCATATGCAAACATTTTACAATCAATTTCTTTAAAATCATTTAAAATAAAAATCAATATGTTTTTTCTTATAAATCATTTGACAATTCAAATCATTTGTAATCATTCAAACACTTTGGAATTAGAGAGAGATAAGTGGAGAACAAACATAAAACTTGAAACATAGAGAACAGGAAGAACAAACCAAAAGATTTTGTCACCAGTTCACGTCCTTGGAAATATGGAGCCTCGATTCAGGTTTTTCTCCTCGTTGGCCTAATTCATCACACATATGTCATAATCAGAATAACCAAGAAGAAAAAAAAATATTAGTTGTGCATTCTAGGTTTTTGGTTGGGGTTGGTGTCTACCAAATCTGTCTTGACACTGAAAATTTTCTGGGGATACATGAGCCACATATTGCTCATGCTTCCCTTCAACAAAATGATATCTCTTTGAGTCTATTTTCATTAGGAATTGGAAGATCGTCTCATTTGGATCATCAAACTCGAGATTCTGACATTTTAATGTCAAATTGGTCGGTATGCCCAACTCACTCGGTTACCTACTGTTATTCTCGATTTAAGGGGTCTTAAATCCGTAAATTGGTAATGGTTACTTCTAATCATTTTCAGCTATGGTTCTTAGGTTTCCCTTCCAATTGGAATCATCCAATTTGGATCACAAAAACTCAAGTTATGGAATTTTACATTCAGACTACTCTAATTTGCAAAACAAAAGCAGATTTTTCTTGCACATAGCTCCCCTTTGAAGGATTTCTGGCCACTTTGGGGTTACAATTTGTATACCCTTTCTTCAAGTAAATTATTCTCCTAGAAGTCTAGTTTATCCAGAAATTTGAATCACTCAATTAGGATGAGTGAAACTCAACTTATGGCCTAAATACCAAAACTACTCCAAAACACATAACTGTTTCAGAATTGAACCAGAAATTTATCCGAAACAGAGTATCACTTCAACGAATTTCTGGGTCCAATTGGGTCCAAATTTGGGTACCCTTACTTCAGGGAGTTTGTTCTACTATAAGTATAGTGTACTTAGAAATTTGAATCACTCAATTAGGATAAGAAATGACCAAGTTATGGCCAAAACAAAAACATGGTTTGGAAATATTTTGACAGCATCTCCTTTGAAAACACCATAATTTCCTCTTCGTGATTTTCTTCTAAAACACCTCAAAACTCAAAATAAATCATGTCAATCACTCCTAATAACATCCTAATATCATCCTAAACCAATCACAAGCAAATCCCATGGATGATTTGCCAAACTCCCAACTCAAACAAAATTAAAATAAAATTCTAGGGTTTGTGTTCTTACCTTGAATCTCTTTGTTCTTCAAGCCCTAGCTTCTTCCTTCTTCCTTCTAGCAAAATTCTTGTTCAAATGTGGGTGATTCTCCACCAAGGTTTGATCTCCACAACCTAAGTTTTCTCCCCTCCACTCTCTCAAGCATTTCTTTGCTCCAGGTTGCACAAATGTGGTCTTCTTATGTACCACTTTTGGGTCTTTAAATCCTGAGGCCATGTTTGGCTATTCTAAATCCCATTTCTCATTTTTTACATTTAACTCTCCTATATCTTCATTTACCATTTCATCTAGAATTTAATTCACTTTGGCTTTTAAGCCCATTTTCATTAGACCCTTAGGTCCTCATTTTACCAAATTCTCATTTTGCCATTTTTTCTATTAGTTATTTTTTTCGGGTTTGGTCAATTTCTCATTTAGCATATAATATTTAATTATATACTCACATATTCATTTGCACTTGACATTTATCCATATAATCATATATCATTTAACATTTATCAATTATCATTTAATCATTTCTTAATTTCTCGGAAAAACCAAAGTTTGGCTCAATTTATACTAATAATAAAAATAAAAAAGTTTAGGGTATTTTTGGGGTGTTACATGCACCGAAGGTTCAAGTAATGTTGAGCCATGGTTAGAGAAATGTCGGGCATGTCAGCATGGGACCATGCAAAAATATTAGCGAACTCTTACAGAAGTGATAATAAGGAGTTAACCTCCCCCCTGCATGAGAGTGGTGCCCAAGCTAACCTACTTGGGCATGTCTGGACTGAACAAAGGAATCAGTTGTAGAGGCTCCGCAACTTTAAGGGCCTCACACTCATTAAGGCAGGCATCGAGCTGTAGTTACTATTTGGCCGGTGCATCATCCTTTTGCTATTTGACCTTGTATCATGTCTTGGAGGCCTACTAGTCTCCCCTTGTGTCAATCTGGCCCTGTGGAGTCAAGAAACTTAGCATTTTGTGGTATGAGGACAATAATTCCTTCTTCGTGTGGATCAGCACTAGTAAGGCGTTCAAGGATGGCCGGTTTGTCAATCACCGTAGGCGTGCTAGGCGGTGATGGGTCGAGCCGAAACCAACGGGACTGGCTGCTCCCGATGAATTGGTTTGCGATCCGTTCGCGGACCCGACACCCTTCTGGGATTGCGGAGGTTATCGGGCTTATAGCCTGGCGAACCAGGCGACGGGTGATTACACCAGTGATGTTTTATACCTTTAACACTCTATGTTTTAAACACTTTTTGTGTAGTAATTGGCCTAATTAACCCAGTTGGCATATTAAGGACCTAGCAATGATACTAATCAAAATTTGTGGCAAGTTTGGTTGTTTTTAAGGACTTTATATCTTAAGGACAGGGATTCAAGTCAAGGCATGAAGAACCAGTTAGTTAATTTGAAAAGCATAGAAGAAGGCAAAGAAGCGGGAACATCACGGTCTGAGCCTTGTCAAATTCGTAAGGGTTGAGAAATTTCGTAGCCACTGCGAGAGTCGCGACCTATGAACTTTCCCTCTGTCGTTATTTTTATTTTTGTGTTTTTGCCACTTTCTCCCTATGTGATAGTGTTTTATTTGTATCTTTTGGTAATTTGTAATGGGTTTGGTGGTATGAAACACCCCCCCAGGCAAGACTCTGTAGACGATACATTTGATACTCGATAAAGCTTCTGGCAGAAGCATGTTTTTCTCTCATTTTCTCTTCCATTCTGAGGCAAGCGGTAGGAGGGCTTGGCTAAACCCTTCATTTCCCTGGGGTAAAGGAAACTAGGTGACGAGTTCGGATGAAAAGGTGGGGGTTTTCCATGTTTTAAAGAAGGTATTATCCATCATTAATGGTTTCTTTTCAAACGTTGTTTTAATCCCTTCAGGTTACCTTGAATGATCTGTATTTGATAAGCTTTTAGGGTTCATTGGATGCTTATTGCTAGATCCATTGACATCCATTGGTTATCATCTATGGGTTATTGGAAGGCGATTCAATGTGATGTTTTTATTTCCTATGAGCCCTAGGTTGAATCTTAGTCACCCAGCAGATAGTTTAGTATTTGAGTAGCTCTCAGGGCTCATTGGATACTTATCGCTAGATCCAGTGATATTCGTCAATTATCATTTATGGACCATTGGAAGGTGAGTCAAAGAGATGTTCTTCACTGTCCGAGACCATTAATGGGAAGAAAATACCATTTTTCAAGGATATTTATTTACGGGTCAGTTTTTATAGCTAAATGAAGAACCGATTCAGGAGATAACTATATGTTATCCTCCCCAATGCGAGGAAAAGACCCAGAAAACTCCTCCTTTGCCTAAGGAACCTGAAACCTAGTGACCTAACACTCCAAGGGATTTGTTTTCATGTTTTACTAAATTTTTACTTTTAGTTTTAATCACTAAAATGCCCTCTTTTTATCCTGACCCAAATCTCAGAACTCTGATCACTGAGCAAACCTCGGTATTAGTCATTTCTACAAAGAAAACCCATCCCTATGGACGATCCTATAACCACTGTACTATAGTAGCTATGCTACGTTAGTACGAGGTGTTAGGTTATAAATATTGTTTGATTTAAGAACACCTGCTGGGTTTGAACAAAATCCGACCTTGGCAATGTTGGCGACATTGACAAGGTCGACTAAAATCCACTTCATTAGGTGCCTCCCAACTTCCAAAGTTAGAATAAAAGCATTAGAGTGAGGCATAGATAGTTGTTTAAGGGGAGATTTGGTTAAGGTAATAACCCCGTCAATGGGTCAGATGCTACTCGGGGCATAATTGTAATTAACCCTGACTACAAAAACACTCGAGCATTGTTAACCTTGAGTTTTGGGTGTTGTCGGGCCCACAAGGATTTTGTCTATCACAGGGCGAGAACTCATCGGTGGCGAGGCTTGTGAACCATTCGAGATCGCCTCTTCAACGTACTCTCGAAGATGTCTTCTCTTAACCAAGTAGTTCTGGTGAAAACGCGAGCCGATTAAGTCATTGGTCCGACGTCAGATGTCCCGCATGGTACTCCATAATCGGGCCTTGTCTCTCCTCTCTGGGTCGCCCCTCTAAGGACTAGGCCACTCAAAGCCTTGAAGGGATTGAATGATTGGAAGGATTTGAGATGGTAGGACAGTGAACCTTGTCTATTCGACGTAGTTCTCCTTGTCGGTTATTATTTCGGCCACCCGAAGAATCGGTTTCATTGACAAGCTAGTGCGAATCATTGGAGTCACGCCTCTGTCTGATCGTCTCGACCCCTCTTTCCCTTATTCCCACCGTAGGATCGAGAATCCAATGTACTAGTGACCATTCGTTTGGTCGCGGCTACTATGTCGTCCTCAAGCATGGCGTACTGGTTGCCCCTTTAGAACAACTCATCAACAGTTGTAGGGGGATGCCGCGATAACGAATCGAAAAGCAGGGTGTTAGGGTATAAAATATACCCTAGTAGTTTTAGGGTATAAAACATAGCTTGCTTCACTTCCTACAGGACGTATAGTATTTTTGAGAATTATACACCAGTAGTTTATGACATGTTTAGGGTATAAAATAAGTTAAATTTGTATTTTTTGGAAATTTAAGTGGTAAGTGTAAAAAAGGGTAAAATAGTAATTTGCAAATTAAGGACCTAAAGGACATAAGATAAAAAGGTTATATGTTAAAGTAGAAATATGATAAATTGGAGTTACAAATAGAATGAAAGTGATGGACTAAAATGCAACGGGCTAAAATAGGGTCAAATTCCCTTAAAGCCAAACAATGTCTTCTAAGAAAGGGAAAAATTTCCCATTTTTCGGCTTCGGGAGTTCTAGGGCTACGGTGGAGAAGAAGAAAATTTGAGATTTCTTGTCCTTCATCTTTGGGTTTTACTTGTTCAAGTAAGAAGAAAAGAAGAAAATGAAGCTAGGTGGAGTTTGTAAAAAGATCTCAAGGAGAAGAACGAAGAGGAAGATGATAGAGCTTGACGTTTTGGCAAGTAGATCTAAGGTTTGAGATCCTAACTTTGTTTGTGTGTATATTTTGATTTGGTTGTGACCTCTAATGAGGAACAATTTGTATGAAAAAGGTAAGTAGGGTTTTTTTGGGGAGATGCTGTCAAATTTTCCCCATACCTTATGTTCTTGTTTTGGCCATAACATGGTCCACTGACCTTTAAACTGAATGATTTCTATTTGTAAGGAAATTTAAGACCCATGGCTACATTTGTCTAGAAGAGACCTAGATTGAATTCCTGCCTTAAGACCCCTGAAATTGAGTTTGAAGTCAGGCTATCGGAATAGTCCCCTGAACTGGAGTAATTCCGGTTGTTTGAATCATAACTTGAGTTTTGTTGATTTAAATAATGTGATTCAAATTTTTGTACAAACTAGACATCTGAGAGAACAACTTTCATGAAGGAAGTATAGACAAATTTAGTCCCCATTATTACCATAAATTCATCAAATCGGGAACAATTCTGTATCATGAAACTGTCTGGAATAGTCCTGAGCTGGGTAATTCCGGTTGTTTTAAGTCTCTTGAGTTTTGTTGATTCAAATAGTGTGATTCAAATTTCCATACAAACTAGACATCCGAGATAACAACTTTCATGAAGGAAGTATAGTCAAATTTAGTCCCCATTGTTACGAAGGGTCGTAGTAAGTGACAATTACGTCATGAAACCTATCTCTCGAAGCAGTCGAATGTTAGGACCAAATCTCTGAACAAGAAAGTCTTGACCTAATTTGTGAGCTATAGGAAACTTAAAACATAGAGGAATATTTGATTATAAGATCACCTTGTTTAAAAATAATCTCGTTTATAAGGTTAAAATTATAGTTGAAAATGGACTTAGGACTTGCCTCGTACTGTTAAGGCATAATTGATTTATAATGTAGGCATTTGCCTTACCTTTTTAGATGATGCCTGATGTGAATTAATGCATTAATGTTGCATGAATTAGTGCAAGTCCATTAAAATGATCATGATAAACATGTGAAAGAACCTTAGGCGTATAAATGTTATATGTGTCAGATATTTCATGATCACATATGTGACCTAAATTTCCTACAAATGTTATATGTCGATGAATATTTCATGATCACATATGTGACCCTAAATTCCTTGTATGTATGATTCTTTGCATGATCATAATAATTGATTTTAAGAATGGAATTTATGTTAAGAATACTGGTATGACTAATCTAGAAACATAAATAACTGAATGTCTGCTTATGTCCGGGTAGTGGATAGATAGGCATGCATATAGGGATCTCTGATGCTGCAGCTTATCGTTCTGTAGGCCCCGTTTGGGTCATTCCTTAGGCCCCGTTTGGATCATAATCTGCTATGTTATCACTATCCTGTATAGGATGTACCTACGGGTACTTATTGTTATGTTTCCCATTATTCATTTCCATTTGAAGACGCAGGCATAAGGCTTCGATTATAAAAACAAAAATATAAATAAATAATAATGAATAACAAATGCATGCAAGTGCTTCTAAGATATATGTGTTATGAGTAATGAACAACAAGAGCATGAAAATGATTAATATACTGAATTATTATGGCTTTGTATTGTTATACTTATTTGTTATGCTATGGAAAATGAATGATACATTGTCAAATATATGTACATATATATGATCGAGGTTTATGACGATCTTTATTAGTGGTCGTCCATGTTATATGGTCCCCACTAAGCTATAAGCTTAGCATGGGTGTTTTGTCCATGTAGGTTTTGGAGCTAAAGCGACCGCTAAAGACGTTTCACATCCGCTAGGGCCAGCACACTAGTAGGACTTATCAAGATAGATCTTGAATTTTAAAGAAATATTGTTCATCATATTTTTGTATATATGTAAATAATAATTTTACATAAACCCTTTAGTGGGCTTTGTACTATTTTGTAAGAATATGAGCTTAAACTTTTACCATTAAGATAAGTCTGAAATTTCCAGAAAATGATAATCTGGATTAGAAAATTATTGTCAGGAGTATATAAATTAATCAGGTTTGAACTTTTAGACAACCTCACTCGAGATGTAGAGTGGGCCCTACATTCCAAGGGAAAGGTGCACTGTGTTTTGCGAAGGCCATGGGACCATGTTTGTTCTCACAGCATCGACTTGGAGGATCGCGGCCTCGAAACGCTTCATAAAGTCCCTTATGGACTTAGATCTCCCCATCCTGACATGGAAAATACTGCAACGCTCTCGTCTCTCACCGAGCACATATATCGAGTGACGAACTTTTCAAACGCACGGGGAGATAGGAGTGAAAGTGACAGAGGTGAGACACATGGCGGGCGCAGAGGTTACCGTGTTGGCGCTGATGGCGCCCAAAACACTATCATATACCCGCTTGATCACGCTTTCTCGGTTCATTTTACTTAGTAATAAGTGTGTTTATTGTCTTATATCCAAGTAATTTGCTTCGTGCATTTCGTGAAAAAAGGCAGATTTGGAAAGCCGTGGTGAGATTCAAGAAGGAGATTGGAGGAGAGTTTCAATTTCAACGTCACATGTTAGACATTGCGGTTGAGGTCGTATGACGGTAGCCTATATCACCCATCGTGACGCCGCTTCTGGACTCACTAACAAGAATTTTTAGATATAACAAAAGAACAAAAAAAAAAAAGGGAGAAGGAGGTATATGAGGACGAGACCCACTCACGCAGAGTGACTCAAGAGATCGTAATCCATGTAATTTGTATTCTAGAACTCCTAATGATTAAAAACCGAATGATTGTAATGACCAGGATGATGTTCTTATTTTATTTCTAGGGTTTTTCTGTACTCTTGTTACATTCGTATGGATTAGTTTTTTGATTCAGTTTTATTCAGTGTATCTATGGATCTATTATCAATTTTCTCTATTCTCTGTTAATTACCTTCATGGTGGTGTTTGGCTAAAATCATCATACTTTTGCCGAGAATCTAAGATCGAGAGATAAAGGTTCCTGTGGATCCGCAGAGGACACTCGGGTCAATCTGGAGAGAAGAGATCTCCTGTCGTTGTGGTGATTAAGGTTTAACCATTTGCTGCCTCGCAGTTAAGGGTTGATGCAGAGATGCAAGGAACCCTACTAGCGAGATAGGTGAATATACCTTAAAAGAGGATATCTCGTAGGCACGGTCAACCTGCCAGCGTGAATCTGTTAATATACTGAATAACAAATTTTACATAGATTATAATCCATTGAATGTGAAGGGGAGGCAAACCTTAGTCCCTATTAATTGAATTTAATAACTCATTTAGGATCGTTGTCATTATACTAGCACCACTCGAGTTTAGATCCGTGATAATACTCTAGGAGCCCATTCCAAAAGATTCAACACACTTCTCCTTAGAAACGATACTTGACTAGGGCCGTTGTATTACGTGAACTCGGCGTACTTCAGGCAAAGGTGGGCCTACGTTTACATTAATTTACACCTATACCAGCCCGCCAAGTTTTTAGCGCAGCTACCGATAAGTTTCTGGGTTGATATTAACAATACTGTAATTAGATATTATTCTGGATTTTTTTTTCATTTTTATTTTGTTTACACAAGTGCTTGTAATTTGGTCTCTGTGTTTATGCGTGTGATTGTAGTAAAGGTTAATGTGAGTGTATGCGAAGACGGGGTCAAGTTGAACTACTTCCGTTTGACCTTAAGCCAGAGAGAACCTTACACCGATTACGTAGAGAACAAAGAGAAGCACACTAAAGAAATCTAGCAGTCATGCAAAATCAGGAAGGGCAAGATCAGGGCCAAGAGCAAAACGAGCCGCAAGGGGGACAAAATGGGAATAATGGTAGGAATTACGCCCCGTGTCATTTATACAAATTCGCATGATCCGCGATGTTGCTAGAGGAGTTCGCTTACCACCTACTTGTTCACCGCTTATCCGAAGACCACCTATTCAAGCGAACAATCCCTGAAAGCTGAAAACAATACCCCCGCAACAAGTTTCCGTAACATTCAGCCTCCACGGTCTACCAAGTGAGAATCCAAACACGTATTTGATAAACTTCATTGAAGTATGCGACTCAATCAAATACAATGGAGTAATAGAAGAAGTGCTTAGATTGAGATTGTTCCCGCTCTCGCTGGGTGATAGAGCTAAACATTGGTTGACAAGCCAACCACCAAATTCCATTATCTCATGGAATGATTTGATGCAGAAATTCCTGACCAAGTTTTTTCCGCCCTCAAAGATTGCACAACTCGTGCAAGAGATTAACACATTTAGAGAATTGGATGGGGAGAATTTAGCTTAAGCCTAGGAGAGATTTCATGAATTATTAAGGAGGTGTCCACATCACAGGCTGACGAGATAGATGCAAGTCCATACCTTTTACATCGGTCTGAGTGACTCTACTAGAACAGTAATAGATGCCTCAACATGGGGCGCACTATGAAGAAGACTACGTATCTGCAGATGTAATCCTAGAGGCAGGATATGACTACTGGTCAAAGAACACTGGCCCAGGAGAAGACGTATGTCGTGAGGAAGTGCAAGGGAGGTGCGCACACAAAGAAATGATAATTTGGTAAGTCATGTTGCACAACTCACCAAACAGCTATAAGGTAGCAAGGTGTCAGTAGAATGCTATCCGCACTAAACTGGGAGATATGTGTGAATCATGAGGACAACACTATATTACATAATGCCGCTGGCTAAAAGACAAAGAGAACAGCATGCATAAAATAAGATTTAATCCGTGAATCAGAACCAAGGTCGTGATGGGGTAACACCTATTAGTATCGTAACTGCAACTAAGCCCGTGGAATAATCGTATCAATCAAAACTATGGATGGAGGAATAATCAGAATAACATGCCACCTCCCCAAGTGAGCAAACCGTCAGCAGAGAAAAAAGTAGATTTGGAAGAAGCACTAGCTCAAATGCTCACTTCTCATACAACCTTTATGAATGAAACAAAGGCAACTATGTTGAATCAGTCAACCCAGCTGAATAATCAAGCAGCACACTTGAGAAACCTGGAGGTACAAATGAGGCCAAATGGCTAATCTATTGACTGAGAGGCAGCAAGGTTATTTGCTAAGCAATTCAGAGATAAACCCAAGAGGTGAAGGTAAGGAACATGTTAAGGCTATCACCTTAAGAAGTGGTAGAGAGCTAGTTTATCTGGCAACCACCGCTTGTGGTAGGAGAAGTGGAAACTCGGGATGGTAGACCGCCTCACTCGAAGATCAAATGTAAGGAGCAGCCTGAAGAGAAGTCAGAGAGAGATCATGAGAGGAAAAGAGATCGTAGAAATAGGTACATAATCGAACCTCTGCAGACTAGTCCCATATCTCAAAAGTTGAGGAAGAATAAATCGATAAGAAATTTAATAAATTCATGGAAGTGTTTAAGAAATTGCATATCAATGATTCCGTTAGCGTATATTAGAACATATGCCCAACTATGTCAAATTTATGAAAGATATACTGTCCAGGAAAAGAAGGTTATCAAAATTTGAGACAGTGAATCTTACTGAGGAGTGCAGTGCTATACCTCAGAGGAAATTGCCCCAAAATCTGAAGGATCCAGGCAGCTTCACAATCCCATGTAAGATAGGGAACTTGATCTTTGAGAGAGCCCTATGTGACTTGGGAGCTAGTATTAACCTCATGCCTTTATCCATTTTCAGACGAATGGGGTTAGGTGAAGCTAGACCCACAATTGTCACTCTACAATTGGCGGATAGATCATTGAAATATCCATGGGGAGTGATAGAAGATGTGCTAGTAAAGAGAGACAAGTTTATCTTCCCAACTGATTTCATAGTGTTGGACGTGGAGGAAGATAAAGAGATACCCATTATACTAGGTAGACCATTTCTAGTGACTGGCAAGACTATGATTGATGTGCAGAAGGGAGAACTGAAACTAAGAGTGTAGGACAATGAGGTCAGATTCAATGTATTTAATGTTATGAGGCATCCAGCGGAGAGCGATGCATGTTTTATGATAGAGGCAGTAGAGGCTATAGTGTCTAGCCAAAGTGGTTTGATTGACCCTTTGGAGACTAGCCTTGTGCAGAATGCTAAGGAGGAACTGAGTGAAGAGGCCGAAGAGTATGTGAAGTGGATGGACTACTTCCAGCCGAACAGAAGGAAGTATTATGAGCTATTGGGAAAGAACACCCAGAACTCAGTGCCTTCGATTGAGCAACCACCACAATTAGAGTAAAAGCCACTACCTAGTCACTTGAGGTATGCTTATATAGGGGAATCCTCAACCCTACCAGTTATCATATTAGCATCTCTGACAGCAGTGGAAGAAGAGAAGCTTTTGAGAGTGCTTCGAGATCACAAGGATGCTATCGGGTGGTCTTTATCTGATTTGAAGGGGATCCGCCCCTCCATGTGTATGCACCGATCCTATTAGAGGATGGGCACAAACCTTCAATGGAGGCTCAAAGGAGACTCAACCCGATAATGAAGGAAGTGGTAAGAAAAGAGGTATTGAAGTGGTTAGACGCAGGCGATCTAC
>JAEQBH010009501.1:0-85988 GCA_016808115.1 Tetrastigma voinierianum | reverse complement strand
AAATGTTATGAAGCATATCCGAACTGGCTCTACAAGAAGGACTCCTTACTGGTAGCGTGGCGAGGAGGTTTTATCCGCAAGTAGGAGCCCTGAATGCAGTGGTCTCCCGCCGAAGTTGTTCATGGGAAGCATGAAAATCCTTCAATTTAGAGAGAGATCAGCCCCTCATAAAGCACAAGGTGGGGCGACGGAGCGCGACCTTTATGGCATGATTTCTGAACCCGCTGGTCCTTCCCTCCTTCCCTATTATGGTGAGCGATCTTGTAAGGACTCTCGCAATTCATTGTAATGCCTGAGTAGCCGTGCTATTGATGAGGGGGTGGAACCGGCCTTATCGCTGAATCTGGTGTAATCTTTATTGCTATCAAGAATGCTTGTGCCAATTAACACATCGATGCCTCTCGAGAGGATACTATTCTCGACCCCGATCCTTTCTCCGGGGTTTTCACTGTGCGCCTCGTTTGGAACCACTTTAGGCCAAAGAAGCCGCTTGTTAATTGGCACTATTCGACTGCCCTGCCATCGGAGGCATGCTTTCATTGTCCGTTGGTCAGTTTCGTAATGTATTGCTTTACCTGTGGAGAAGCTTCTCAAGTGGTCTCACCAATTCTATATCTTGTGTATTTTGCGCTGCTTAATGTTGAAGATGTGAAACCATCTATTCTTCAAACTTGCCATTTCACACTGTATTTGCGTAGGATTCTATGGTTGTGTGGGGTCTCTAGAACTCCGAGGTATTGGGAGAACGAACTCTTATGGGTAATTGCCATCAAGGGAAAGTCCTTCAGCTCTATTACAAGGAAGATTGCATGGGGTGCTACTATATACCACTTGTGGGGTCATCGGAATAGAAGAATTCAAGAGAACAACTATGCTCCAGCTGACACTATTTTTCGCCTCATTTGTGATGATGTTAGGATCAGATTTTCGTATTCGTATATTGTTGATAGTCCTCGCAAACATCAATGTGAGAGATGGTCCTTCCCATTAATATTTTATCTCATGGTAGGTTGGTTGCTTGATTTGTGATTGCTAGCCTTGTTGCCGTGTCTCGGGTTGTGTTTCATGGTTTCTTTTGCCCTGATTAGGGCTTCTGTTTTTGTCGGGGCTTTGTGTCTGTCGCCGGTTGCCCGTCTCTATATTTATAGGGGAGGTGCCGTCCGCTTTTCTTTGCCCGTTCATGGCCTCAGTGCCTCTTTGCTTTTTGGCTGAAGGTCTTTTGAGAATAAAATTTTAATTATCCACAAAAAAAAAAAAAAAAAAAAAGACGATTGAATTACATGTGAAAACTCCTTTTTTTTGACCTCATTCGCCTTGAAGGAAAAACGTGGTCGACTTGGACAAACTCGATGATAGTGTCTTCCATGTTTTTCATGACAATGTCCTCTTAAGGAAAATTTAGATTCGGGAAAACGTAATGGGAGTAGGGGTTTCCCTCTCTCTCCCCCGTAATGGGTTTCTCGTCGATCACCTCCTTGGGGTTTCCGTTCCCTTTCCAAGGGTACATGGTTTTTATGTGGGTTCCGTTCCCTTTTTAGGGGAGCAAGTTTATTATGGTAATAGCATCTTGCCTGCTGCTGAACTAAGACCGTGAGTTCCGCTTCCTCGCTTACGCACTACTTCAGGTGGGTTCCGCTCCCTATTCAAAGGGAGCATGTTTTATCCGCAGATCACTTTGCGGGAGGAAAGAGATCTCCCAAAGGCCGTCGCGAGTCCAGTTTTGCAGTGAATCACGCGATGTTGGGAAAGCTCTAGCCACTGGGCAAGACACGCCGCGTATTCCTGGCCGAGATGTGATCCGGCGAAGGCCTAGCGAGTTACAGATCGTGCTTCGTGGAACCCGATCTTGTGATATCTGGCCTTGTAATGAGGGCTGAACCGCGGCCCTACCCGATCTAGTCGGAGGGCCGCAGACAACAATGGAGGACTGGTCTACGTGATCAACCTCACGGCGCCAAGTCGATGCCGACGGCAGGAGACGCCCTCGACGCCTCACAATGTCGACGCCGGTCGTTTAGGTCAGTCAGTCCCTCCAGATCCACTCGATAGGCCAAACGACGGCCGGCTCACAGTACGGCTACGATGGTTTCGAAGGCCACAAAATTTTGTATTTGACCTAATCGATCCACGGCCGACCGTGGCGTAGCGGGTCGTGAGCCGGATTTTGCCCACCCAGCGTTTGGCCGACATCGTTCTCGCCCTCCGGCACAATGATCAAAGATCGCAATGCGCTACTCACGTTGTTGCGCGTAACGCCGCCGCTAACGCCGCTTGCGGAAGCATACTGCGACGGATTCGTATCCGAACTACCGCCTATAGTTTTAGGATGAAATTGAAGCCGGGTCTCCCCGGGCGAACCCACTTGACGTGACGCGTAATCGCCGCTCGTCCCCGGCATCCTACCCAGAGCCTGTGAGGGCACTAATCTCGCTTTACTAAAGCAGGCCCATGGTTTTGATCCAAAGTCTGATCCGGACGGCATTCATGGTCAGTTTCGACCTATGAAGAGAGAGTTTTAGGTCGATCGGGCTACTAAAATATATTATGCCGGCAGTAGGTGCAGTGTTGCCGGGCTGGGGCACCGGTTAGGCTCAATATGGCTTGAAGTGTTCTCATTCCTATCGGGCCGTGCGGCTCTTTGTTGATTTGGAGCTTAATGGTTCCGTGTTCGACATTGTCTATCTCGTGAAGGACAACCATCAATACTGTGCACCCTTGTGCTCAAGCCGGGTGTGAAGGTTTCGGTCCCCGCTATGCCCGGCTGTGGGCTGTGAGGTTGCTTGGGTTGTTCCCTCGTTGATCGATGTTTGCGCCCCGTTTGCGGGCCGTTTTGTTGTTTTCCTCGGTTACCTTTGGCCCTGTGTATGGATTTGTTTTTCTTTCCTTGCCCTAGGTGGGCTTGGTTTTCCTTTGATTGGTTAGGTCGTTAACCCGTTGGTGGGTCCGTTTAATATTTCGTGGTCTCAAGGGTTTTGAGTCGCCTTCTCCTCCTTCGTGGCAGGAAAGGTTTCGCCATCTTTCTCAGATTTGCTCTGGCCGATGCCCTTTTCCTATATATTTTTAGGAGGTGCCGTCCGATTTTCGTTTTTTATGCGGCCTTTTTGGCCTCATGGATTTGTTCTTGTGTTGGGCATCGCCTCTTTGGTAATAAATTCCCAATTATCCAAAAAAAAAAAAAAAAAAAACAAACCTCTGATGTGGAGCCGCCATATTGATTTTAGAAAGATTTGCCTCGTAATCTTCTCGCAGGATTTAGTTTTTATGATTCCGTCGTATTTCTTTAGAAAGGATCTAGCTCCAATATTTTGCCTCTTCCCTTTAGGAAGATTTGCTTTATTTATTTTAGAAAGTTTTCTTTTAGGAGTTGCTTTATGTAATTTAGAAAGTTTCTTTTCCTAGTTAAAGTAGAAGTTTTTTTTTTTTGGATAATTGTTAAAGTAGAAGTTGCTATATTTGATTTAGAAAGTATGGGACTATATATACCCCTAAGAGCATCCACAGCAGTGAGAAAAAAAAAAGCATCCAAAGCCATTTTTTTGGCTCCAAAAAGTTATTTTTTGAGATTTGGCTAAAGTTTTGGCTAAAGCATCTCCAGCAGTGAGCATCTAAAGTTCAATCTATCCTAAATCTATTCCAATTTTACCCTTTCTCTTCCTTAATAATTACATCATGTACCCTTCATTCATTTATATCACTCTATTCATTATAAAATTGATTTAAAAAGATAAATAAATATTTAATTAAAATTTAAAATAAATATAAAGATTCAATTAAAAATAAAAATGGTCATAAATATTTAATTAATTCAATAAAAATAAATATAAATATTTTGAATTTAATTAATCTTATCAAGCCGATTTGTCACATCACATCTAAGGGGTTTTAAAAAAGTCAAGAAGTTGGTCTTATAAAAAGCTACACGGTTCTGTATTTATCTGACAATTTTATTTTAAATTAGAATTGAAAATTCACATCAATTTTATTTATGGTTTAAGAATTGAAAATAATTAGAAGTTAATGAAAAATATTTGTAGGCTAATAAAATAAATTAATTCATATCAACTAAAAACATTTTATTTTAAATTATTCACAAAAATATGATTTATGGTTTTTCATTTATTAATAATATTTTATTTATAATATTATTTTTTGAAAATAATAAGAAGTTAATTAAAATATTTGTAGGCTAATAAAATAAAATAATTTATATCAAGTAAAACATTTTATTTTAAATTTATATTTTAAATTATTCACAAAAAATATGATTTATGGTTTTTTTTATTTATTAATAATATTTTATTTATAATAATATTTTTTAAAAATAATTAGAAGTTAATAAAAATATTTTGTAGAGACTAATAAAATAAATTAAAGTAAAATGTTTTTTTTAATTCGTATTTAATGTATTTACAAACAAAAAATGATTTAAAGTTTTGTGTTTTTGTCATTTCAAATACACAAACGGGGTTTTTCATTACATAAAATGAGTGTTGGGTGGGAGGGGGAGTAGGAGGGGGGAGGGGCTTCCAGCGACAAGCGGGGGAGGAGGGGAGGGCTTCCGCCCGACCGGGGTCAGGAGGATCGGCGGCACCCGGGGGGGAGATCGGCAACAAGGGAGTGAGATCGCGGCAGCCGGGCACTACGGGGAGTGGGGAGGAGATCGCAGCCTGGGGGAGATCGGCGCGAAGCGCAGTCTGGGAGATCTAAGAATGCGCCGCACTGGGAGGCTTGGTCAGAATATTTTCTCGCTTGAATATCCGTTTGGGAGATTTTTTTCGCTTCGGCCCGCTGAAATCACTTAATTTGCATCGATTTTAAGCCTAAACCCGCCACAATACGAGGGAATAATGGATTTTCACATATTTACTTACACAACAAGATCGCCTATAATTCCACCTGGCTATCGATCACTGTCAAGATCCATTTTTGTCATGGCTCCACCGGGCCGAGTCGATTTATGTCAAACAAACATTATTTGCCCCTGTGCTTAGCCGATCACGTGGATTTAATGTAGTCTTTTAAAAAATTACCAAGCTTAATATTTTCATTTTTACAGCCTCTGTTCTCTTTATTCCCTGTGGATTCCTCAGATTTAGCCTCGTGGCTTCACACCTTGGTGGCGAAGTCTCATCCCATTTTTATCAATAAACCCATCCACAGTTGATCGTGGCGCCTTCACCCACATCATCTAGCTTGTGTGGATCAGTTTAATAAAACCCTAAGTAACCACTATTGTGCAAACCCCTACTATCCTCACCCATCTCATCTTTCTCTAAACTTTTTCCATAACCAAATTTTCAACCTCAACCCAAAACTTTCCAAATCTTGGTTCCATACTACTAAAATTCTCCCAATAATTTTCCTTAAGTATACCATAAATTTACCTTTAACTTAGAAAATCTCTCATAAACTCGTCCATAACCTCAAGCTTTTACCCTAGAAAACTACCCCTAAACCCATATTTTGATTCTACTCTAAATTTTATCATCCATCACGGTCCCAACCTTGCATCAAAGTGGTATCAGAGTCTTATGATTGATGGCTAATCATGTTGTTATTCCTGGTTCAAGACAAGATCCTAATCGGTTCAAGTGGTTCAATCCCCATAGCAAAACGCATTGGTCGATCTTGAATTTATGGTTCGTTTTTACAAAGCATGGTTCTCAATGATGATCCTATATGCACAGCACCTTTCAGCTGGAAGGTGAAGGTGATGAAAGTTTTGACGAGGTAACTGTGTCGCCTAGCCAAGTTCGGAATTAATGAGCTTTGGGCAGCTCAAAGACAAGCATTCAAGAAAATATGATTATGGAGGAAGGTATGAAGATCATACCGATGATGATTACTATGAGAAACGAATAATGATGAAAGTTCTAGATTCAATCTAAAGTTTGATAGTTCTTAATTTGAAGAATACGCTGATGACTTGATTGGCTTGAATATCTATCAACGTGTCTTTGAATATTATGATCCTCGAGCTGCAAAAGGTGTTGGTGGCGACAAGATGCGAAAATGCTTCTTTTTTGGTGGGAAAATTTAAAGAGGCAACGTAGAAGTAGAGATGACAAGAAGAAGATTGCAATCAAAAAGCATGGCGAAAGAAATCCAAAAAGGAAGTATCTTCCTTTACACTATCGCCAAGATATCTTCCTCAAAATTCAGAATTTGAAGCAGCAGAATCTGACTGTGGAGGAGTATTCGGCTGAGTTTGAAAATTTGATGATCAAAGAAGACTTGCAAGTAGAGTTTATGAGACAATGGAATAGTAGAGTTTATGATAACATCTTTTCTCTTGCTAATGCTATTTTTCATCTTATCTGTAATGACATTCGATTAAGAGTTTCTAAAGCTGCATGTTATGGATAACTAAAGGAACAGAGCAATGTGTGAGAGATATCCTTCCTCTAATATTCTTACTGTGGATCAGGACAAGGACATGTCTGGGTTGGGGCTGGTCTCCTGGGACTGGTTACCTTTGCCCGGCCAGGGCCGGGCTAGGCTTGCCCTCTCGCCCCGAGATGTGGGTGTGAGTTTTCGCTTTATTGTCCTCTGGCCATGTTGGTTGTTTTGGGTCAGGCCCTTCCTATGATTTTAGGAGGTGTTTGGCCTCGGCTTCTTTTTCCTTTCGGGCCTGGGCTCGTGCTTCGGGTCATAATCTCTTCCTTTGATTTTAGGAGGTGCTATCCTGGCTTTCTTTTCCTTTGGGCCTTGGGCCTGTATTCTTTGGTTAGGTTTGCTTTTGGTAATAAATTTTAATTATCCAAAAAAAAAAGGAGACTTAAGAGGCCGAGGAGCAAATTCCATGCAGCCCGGGCTACCTTGTTGGTTCGAGGTTCAAATTTAAAACTGCTCAATTACAAATATATAACACTCTCTTCAAGATGTGATAAAGCTTGCCTTAAAAGTTGAGGCTCTAAACAAGTATGGGGGTTTTACTACAAACTGATTAAAAGAAGGATTTATCAAGAATTCACTTCAAATTCCCTATTAATATTTCCATTCCCGGTAGGTTGGATGCTTGATTTAGATTGTCATTTTGTCAGCCTTGCTCCAAGTTAGCTGTTCTTGTGTTGTTTCTTTTGCCCTAATGCGGGTCTGTGTATTTATTAGTGGCTTTATGTTGTTTGGTCAAAGTGTCTGGTTCATTTTTATAGGAGGTAGTCATCCGCTTTTTCTTTGCCCGGTTGTGGCCTCGGCCTCATTCAGATTCTTTGTCAAGGTTGCCCCTTTGGTAATAAATTCTCAATTATCCAAAAAATAAATAAATAAATAAATCGACTTCAAAGGGTCCTAGTAGTGCTAAAACCACCCTTAAACCTCAAGTAAAAGGTGAAGTGCACAAGCCACAGCAAGAGTCTACCTCTAAGTCAAGGCAAAGGCTTTAAATGCCACGATTCAAGTATAATTTTTCAATGTCCTAACCGACGAAAGTGGTTGCCCTAGTTGAAGAATATGAAGTCGAGGAAGAAGACGCGAAGAGGCAATTGAATCGATTTCAAGTAAAGATAAGGATGAGCCATTTATGCCCGACCATGGACTCTTAGTTGTTCAAAGGAGTCTTAAGATAGGGGCAATTTCGCTAGTGAGAGAATTAAGCCAGCCCAATGTCTTTCACACAAAGTGCACATCTAAGGACAGGTTTGTTTGCTATTATCGATAGTGGGAGTCGAGAATCAGGTTCTTGGAGATGGTTTTGCTTGATTTGAAGATGGATCCACATCCGAAACCCTATAAACTTAGCCGGCTTCAAGGAGGGTAGTTATATCAAGGTAAAGCATAGGTGCCTCTGCCTCTTACTAAATCGAAAGCACTACCAGATCTAATTATGGTGTACAAGTTGTTCCAATGGATGTTTGTCACTTGCGCTCTGGGGAGGCCATGGAAATATGATAGGCAAGTCATTTATGATGGCTTCAAGAACACTTACACATTCCGTAAGGATGGGCAATAAAATTGTCTTAAAGACCGTTGAAACCGGACTGCTCCAGCCCCTCCAAACCAAAGAGAGCAGAATTGTTATCAAAATTTGAGTTGAGAAAGAAATCGTAGCCGGTCTCGTATGTGATGGCCTTGGTTGCTAGCTGAAGAAATCGAAAGGGTAGTAAAGGAGATCCCAAAGAAGTAGAGCCAATTTTGGCATAATTTGTCGATGTAGTACTCCGAGAAGGACCCACATGGCTGCCCCCATGAGAGATATTCAACATCAACAGACCTATACCGTGCTCTGCTTTGCCCAATAAACCGGCCCATAGGATGAGTCCTAAATAACATGAAGAGCTTACAAGGCAAGTTGATGAGTTGCTCAACAAAGGGCTTATTCGAGAGTAAGAGCCCTGTATGCTCTCGCCTTACTAGTACCAAAGAAGGATGGATCTGAGGATGTGTGTTGATAGTAGGACGCTCAACAAGATTACTATTGAATATCGATTTCTGAATATCCCAAGACTTAGATTTGGTCGGATCAACTCGATGGTGCATCCATCTTTTGAAGATCGATTTGAGAGTGGATACCATCAAATTCAGACATGAGGGAAGGAGATGAATGGAAGACGGCCTTTAAACTCGAGATGGACTCTATGAGTGGATGAGGATGCCATTTGGACTATCTAATGCCCCTAGCACTTTTAAGTGAGGCTGCGAATCATATCCTTAAGCCATGCATTGGAAGTTTTGTGGTGGTATACTTTGATGATATTTTGATCTATAGCAAAATTGATGGAGCACTTGAGCATTTGAGGTAATTGTTCTATTCTAAGGGAGCAAACAATTGACTAAAAATGGAATGCTCTAGTATGCATCTGCTTGTCAACGCATTGAACGCGCAGGGATGACTATCTCGGTGGTGGGGTCTTGTGTTGGTGGAGGGGGGTCCACGCGTGATCAGCCTCCCCAAAGAGGGATTTCACAGTCTTGGGCTCCTAAAAAGGGAGCCAACACAGAATCGCACGACTATGGCGAGATTTCCCAAATCGAGCACAGTGGTGTGGCCGCTACCGACGCGCGATCCTCGAAGGGAGTCACCGGCGACTCTATTGCAAAGAAATTAAGCTACTTCAGCGCTAGAGATGCCATCAGCGAACGAGCGCCTCTAACCTACCGTCTCGCAGCGTTACTCGCCTGTCCCTCGACGAAAGCTCAGATCCGATGGTTCTGCCCCGACGAACTCAAATCCAGCCATTGGAGCACACCCGAAGACATTCCTTGGTCTTGGCAGGTTGTTACCATCTTCCCAAGAAGGGCGCGAGCATGAGATAAGGGCGTATTTACAGTACGCCTGGGCTTCGAATGGTATGTTCATCAGAATCCAAATCTTCCGGCTACCATTAATTCGGAGATTGCTAATGATCCTCCAGTAAGATCCTGGAAAAGTCTGGTCTCTATGCCTGTGAAAACAGGGTCCGTCATAGTCTAGCGCTACATCAGGTCGATGGAAAGCCATGCCAAACCTCCCGCGGAGGCGCGAATGAAGGTAATACATGTGGAAGGCCGCTCGCCATACCGATAAGCGCTCGCTCCCTGCAGCGCTCTCCGGTTAATGTGCTATGGGCAAGAGGGAGATGCCTGATGAGATCACAAATCGGTGAATGGAATTCTTCTTCGATTCGTGGACCCAGAGGTTCTGGATTAAGCATGGATCGGACCATGGCACCTAAGCAGGAGACCGCCTAGTATTACGTGCATGGAAGCCTGGAATGGACATGCTAAACATTCAGTTATCATCTATCCCAATTTGGGTCTGGTTCTATAACATTATTTTTTTTTTTTCCAAAAAGCAAACCCCACAAACTAAAGAATACATTCCAGCCCAAGGCCCAAATGAAAAACCAACAGAACTTCCCTAAAACTAAGGAGGAAGACACTAAACAACCAACAACCCAGACAACAAACCAAAACCAAACTCACTTCCACAACCCTAAGGAGACACACCCTAAAGCCCACCCTCACAGACGCAAGGCAACCAAGGCCCAAAAGAGACCAGACTCAACCAACAACAACCCATCAATCAACCAAGAGAACCATCAAGACCAAAGATATTGTTTTAGAAGGACCATCTCTCACACATAGCCTGCTCTCATCGGGATTTTTTTTTTTCATAATTCTCTGCTCACAAAAAAAAAAAAAAAAAAAAAATCCAAAGGAATGTAGCGCTATGTGTGAGAGATGGTCTTTCCCGCTTTTTTTTTTTTTGGATAATTCTCTGTTCACTGGATTGTCCACCACCTTCTGGAAACTTGAGATTCTCAAACGAACATCACATGCACGTGATGAAAAATAAAGACGCCGAGAATAGATGTTCTCAGATTCTACTATTCCGTTGCTCCATAAATGATAAACAGAAAATTCAAAAAATTCGAATTCCGAATTCCCACATAACCTTAAAATTCTAAACCAAATACCAGCAGTGAAATGGCAACCAAAAAACAAGAGATTCCTGTCTTCAACATTAGCCCAGCAAAAAACACATGAATTAGTGTTAGTCAGACCCCATTTGAAAAGTTTGTCTTGGCGTGAACTAATCAAGTTCTAAATGGTCAACCAAACTATAAAAGCACATCCTCGATAGCTTGGGGAAACTATACCGCAATGCCAAAGTTGCACCACCTGCGATTTTCGATCTAAATTGGTTCTAGGCAGAATAAACCGTGAAGACCCCAGATGGAGCAAGTCTCCATGCAACAATATCCTCTCTAGAGACATCTATATGATAATTGACACAACTGCTCTTGATTTCAATAAGGTTAGCAGAATTCGCAATAGGCCAATTCCACCTACCATCCCCAATAACTTCAGCTACAAGAGCGTTATTCTCAATAGCAGAATCATATACAATTCGTTCTCCATAGTGAGGGAGGAGAGGACCAACCGGATTCCAGGAATCATGCCAAAGGAATGTCCCTTTACCGTTATAAACCCTGTGATTGATGAAGGGTCTCATCTTATCTTTCAGCTGCAGAATTTTCCGCCAGCTCCATGAACAAATCGAAGGAGTTTTGGCACACCAAAGGCTCCCGTGTCTCAAATACAACCTCTGCACCCACGCCACCCATAAGGAGTCCTTCCTAAAAAACAGATTCCAAATGTGCTTCTTAACATTCGTATCATTCCAAATGGCGCTTTTTAAATTGTTTACCTGCAGCCCGGAGCAAATTTCAAACTGCTCAACTCATCCAAAATAACTTTGGACACCGGATATCAGTCCCACTAGCAAAAGAAAATGTCATCCGCAGCACAAGTGGGTTAAGTTGATATCCTTACATTTAGGATGAAATCAAAATCCCGCTCACGGGCAACCAACGACAAGAATCTAGAAAAGCCTCCATGGCAACATATAATAAAGGCGATATGGGATCCCTTGTTCCAACCCATCGTCATAAGAAAAACCCCGCAAGCTCACCATTTACTGAAACAGAGAAGGTTGGGGTAGTGATACAAGCCTTAATACATTTCAAAAGAAACGTAGGGGTACCCATTCTGGTTAAAATCCCCCGAATAAAACTCCAACTGATTGTGTCAAAAGCCTTTTTAATGTCAACTTTTAGAGCACACCCGAGAGGCCTTTATCACTATGATAGTTGATCATAAGCCCTCGGGTAATTAGGATGTTATCACCATACTCCGATCTTTTGCACAAAAATGACTACAAGCAGGCTTATAACTCGTGAATGCATCGATTAAACTCGCAGCGAATAATCTTCGATATGCACTTTTTAAAACCGGTTACAACAGGATATTGGTCTATAGTCGCCATAGATTCAGTGGTTAGGGACCTTGGCACTAAAGCAATTATAGTGCAATTAATCTCACGAAGTAAGCTGCCAGATTTGAAGGAAGATAACACTGCATCGATTACATCACCTCTAATTATACTCCAAGCTGCCTTGAAGAAAAGAGAAGAGAAGCCATCCGGGCTCGGGGCTTTGAAATCATCAATAGAGAACAAGGCCCTTTTTATTTCCTCATGAGAAATATCACCATTTAAAACGTCCAGATGGTGTGGCGTCCAACCAAACCCATCAAATATGGTTCAAATAATATTGGTCATTAGGTGTGCCATCAACACATAGTATATTTTTGAAGTAGCCAACAGCTTCCTCCTTAATAGCCAACGGATCATCAATTCTGCAGCCGTTTCCCGAGGTTAAGACTTTAATCATACTCCGAGCATTCCGAGCCTTGATCGACGGTGATAGAAACTCGTGATTCCTCGATCTCCAAGCTCGAGCCATTGTACTCTAGATTTTGCTTTAAGTCTCCCTCACGGCAAGATCATGAAAAATCTTTAAACACTTCCTCTCATTATCCATTAGCATGGTATCCGAAGGATTGTTCAGTATAGCAGATTGAGCCATTTTTAATGCCCAATTGAATCATCCTATCGAGTTCTTTAGCCAACTTATGGCCAAAACATCACAAGGGTCAAGGGGAAAGCCGGACAAAGACCTCCCTTTGACACACACACACACACACATGCCATCTTCACAAAACTAGTTTTTTACAATTTAGGGTTCCACTAAACACACTCTTTCATCAAATCTAGGTTAGATGTAATCCCAACAAAACCCTAGAATATAACCAAAGTCCATAAGAGAAATACAACTAAGGCCTCAAAGACTATGTTTACATACCTTAAAGTGAACTCCTTTTTCCACCAAAACCGTTTTTTTTTTTTTTGATATTAAGCGTTTATTTCCAAAAGCAAACCACACAACCAAAGAATACACGAGCCCAAGGCCCAAATGAAAGAAAAACGGATAGAACCTCCCCTAAAACTAAGGAGAAGGCCACAGCTCGAAACAATCAACAACAACCAAGGACAACAAAACAAAAGAACCAAACTCACTTCCACAACCCGGAAGGAGACACCACACCCCAAAGCCCAGCCCACAGCCCGGGCAAAGGCGGTCAGGGCCCAAAAGAGACCAGGACCCAACCAACAACAAACCCATCAATCAACCAAGAGAACCATCAAGTCCAAAGATATGAAGCGGGAAGGACCATCTCTCACACATAGCTCCTCGCTCACGTGGATTGTCCACCACCTTCCGAAACTAGAGATTCTCAACCGAACATCACATGTATGAGATGAAAATAGAGCACGAGGGAGAATAGATGTTCGTGAGATTCTACTTATTCCGATGCTCCCATAAATGATAAATGGTAGCACCCTACCCAATCCTCTCGTAATAGAACAAAATGATTTCCTTTGTAGCTAATATTCATAAGAATTTTATTCTCCCAACTTCGCTGCATTTTGACCCCACATAACCTTAGAATTCTCAACCAAATACTGTGCCAGCTGGAAATGGCACCCAAAAAACAAGATTCCTATCTTCAACATTTGCACCAAGAAAAATTACACAATTATTGTTAATCGACTCCCATTTGAGAAGTTTGTTCACAGAATTAACTGGTCTCTAAATGTCAACCAAACTATAAAAGCATGTCTCATGATAGCTTGGGGAAACCATATTCATGCCAAATTGGGATAGAGGATAGCTGAATGTTAAGCATATCCATGCCAGGATGCCAAGCACCGACAGAAGGGCCCCCGCCAGTGCCATGGACCCAAATCTAAAACCCAATCCCGGGCCTCCGGGTCCCTGAATCTAAAGAAGTATAAACCATTCTCAGTTGTGGATATGTCTGGCATCTCCTTCTTGCCCCATACCCGTTAACCAGGAGCGCACAACCGAACTTAAGACGTTTTATCCAGAATCGCTCGATCAAATGTTCCTTCCACATATCAATACCCTCATTTACTGCCTCCGCCGGAGGCTTGGCAACCAACTTCCCATCAGCATTATGTGGACTATAGAACCGAGAGGACACCGCTTTTCTCAGCATGCATTGCGGGAAACCTCGAAAAGGTCAAGATTGATATTATTCCACTCCATGGACCAAGCTATGCTTTGCCACATTACCGCGGCCGGAAAGCAACATTCCTCCGGCCACTCCGGGCAAGGTACGCCCCAAACAACTACATGGATGTAAGGAGGCTCGCGCCATCTCTTATGGTGTGAGTTCTTGGTCGGGCCAAACTCTCGGATGATTATGGGCGATTTTAATACCACCAGACGAAGCGTTGAAAGGTCCCGGCAACACTCTGGCCAATGACACGGCCAGCGAATGACTTCCACGAAAGTGCCTGCTCTCCCTCGAGTTTGCATGGGATGTTCCTTTCGGGGCCTTTATTCACTTGATGAACCAAGCGCGTTAACCTCATAGCTAGGAAATTCAGATGATGCCTTCAAAATGAGTCCAGCTTGACTTTATTCCCAATGCATTCACCTAAGTTCTCCTCGGATTATCTCGATCATTGCCCTTTGGTTACTAAATCAAGGAAAATCCACCTTCGGGCCCAGAAACTAATCCCTTTCAAATTTTTTACCAGGCTGATCATCCCGACTTCATCAAGCTTGTGAAGGAAGCGTGGAGTTATGAAGTCTTCTGTGACTTGATGTTCGAGACTCGTCCCCAGTCGAAGAGTGTGAAGGCCACCCTAAGCCTTCAACTTTCGATCTTTTAAAGGGTTCGCATGAAATGAAGTCAGGCACGTATTGCACTTTGCCGTGCCCAATCATTGCGGCTTAATAAATTCCTCTAATCCCATGTCGGGGAAATGAGAGATTTGCTTAAAGAATTATCATGACTTAGTCGTTGGCCGAGGAGGGTTTCTTGAAGCAAAATCTGGTCTAAATGGCTTAAACTCGGGATCGAACACTGGCTTCTTCCACAAGGTCACAAAGCTCGTAATGCTAAGAGTGCTTTAAAGGTTATTACTATGGCGAATGGCTGCGTAATCAAGACCCTGCTGCCATCAAAAGGTGAAGTCGTTAGGACACTTCCAAGGTATTTTATGTTCTGTTGATCCCTCTGCTAACCACTCCGAGTATTTAAACAACTTGGATGGCTTCAGATGGTCACCTCAGCATATGGAAACACTGAATAAAACAATTTCCCATGAGGAGATTAAGGAGGCCATTTTTTCCATTGATGATTCCAAGGCCCCGTCCCGATGGTTTTTCTCCTCATGCTGCGTGCTCGGGGCATTATTGGAAGTGATGTTTATGCAGACTGCAGTTCCTTTTTTTGAATCTGAAGTATAAGCCGCGAGATTAATTGTACAGCTTGGTGCTCAAGGTTCCCAACCTGTTCTACGCACGATTACAGCCTATTTCGTCAGAACACCATCTATGTTGCATCTCAAGATCATTGTCGCGAGTTAAATGAAGAACTTTATTATCACCGCACCATTTAGGTACAAGGTCGAGAGCATTGTCGACAATGTCCTTATCACCTAAGACCTTATGTTAAACTACCATCGCGGAGAAGGGTCCTCCCAAAAAGTATGAAGGCTGACATCATGAAGGCATACGACACAGCTTAGTGGACCGTATCTCATTCTCCTCCTGTGATGGGTACCCCCTTCTCACCTTTGAAATGTATTATGGCATGCATCAGCCACCCCGTCTTTCTATTTCCAGAAATGGTGAGCTTAAGGGTTTTTTGCCAGCAAGCTGGGTTAAGGCAGGGGACCCATTATCACCTTTTATTCATCCTCGCAATGGAGGCCTTTTCCGCATCCTTAGTCGGCAACCAATAGGCAAGGGTTTCGGGGCTTTCACCCCGCATAAGGAAAACAACTTAACTCACTTATGCTTTGCGTAGATGATATGTTTTATTTTCCGGGGGACGAATCCAGTTGTTCAGTCTTTATGGAAGAATTAGCTGGTGTCTATAGCTTCTCGGGGCTTCAAGTGAACAAACAGAAAAGTGCCATTTTCCTAGCCTGAGTTTCCGATGAAGTTAGGTATGACTTGTTGAGCGCCACAGGGTTCAGTCTGGGCAGGTTTCCTATGAGATATTTGGGAGTCCCTCTGATTTCTACAAGGCGCTCACCCATCTGGTGGACCTGTAAATATGCCTCTTTATCCAAAGAATTACGGCCAGAATTCAGTCTTGGACTAGCAACTCTATCTTATGCCTAAGAAATACATTGATCGTCGGGCCTTACATGCATACAATTGTACTGTGCACTGCTTATTATTCCCAAGTATACTATATCTAAGACTGAAAGCAAATTTATTAAGTAGCTTCTTATGGTCCTGAAATTCGGAGCGCTCGTCGTGCTAAGATCAATTGGGGAGTCAAGTGTGTCTCGCCAGCGAGGAGGGCGGCTCAGCCCTCGTATCGCAGCAAAGACCTAAATGATTCAAATGTTATGAAGCATATCCGAACTGCTTCAAGAAGGACTCTGGCGTGGCCGTGGGTTCGAGGTTTTATCTCGCAAGCAGGGAGTCTCCTCGGGTCCAGCGTCCCTACGAGTTGTTCATGGAGTTGGCGGAAATCCTTCAACTTATGGTGGGTGACCATAAAGCACAAGGTGCGACTAAGGCGGCGACCTCTTATGGCATGATTTCGGAACCCGCTGGTCCTCTCCTTCCCTATTGCGGGTGAGCTGATCTTGTATGACTCTCGCAACTATCAGAATGCCCGAGTAGCCGGTTATTGATGGGGGGCGGAACCGCCTATCGCTTAATTGGGGTGGGACCTTTATCGCGATCAAGAACGCTTGTGCCATTACTATATCGATGCCTCTAGAGAGGATTCTATTTCGGGTCCCCGTGATTCTTCGTGTGGTTTTCACCGTGAAGCTCGCTGAATCACTTTAGCCAAAGAAGCCGCTTGTAAATTGGCACTATTCGATCCTCGGTTCCCAAGCCATCAGGAGGCATTGCTTTCATTGTCCTGTCAGTCGCTCGTACGTATTGGTTACCCACAGAAGCTTCTCAAGTGGGTCTCACCAATTCTATATCTTGTGTATTTTGTCGTATTAATGTTGAAGACAAAAGGAACCATCTATTCTTCGCTTCCATTTCACAAATTCGGTATTCGCGCAGGATTCTATGGCTGCGCTGGGTCTCTAACTCCGAGGTATTAGGAGAACGAACTATTACGGGTAATTGCCATCAAGGAAAGTCCTTCAAATTTCATTACAAGGAAGATAGCATAGCGCTACTATATACCACTTATGGGGTCATCGAAATTAATTCAAGAGAACAACTATGCTCCAAATGACACTATTTTTCGCCATTTGTGATGATGTTAGGACTTCGATTTCGTATCTCGTGGTTGTCGATAGTCCCGCAAACATCAATGTGTGAGAGATGGTCCTTCCCATTAATATTATATTCATGGTAGGTTGGTCGCTTTGATTTGTGATTGTCGGGGCCTTGTCATTTTCCCGTCAGGGTTCTGGTTGCTTCTTTTCGCCTCTATCAGGGCTTGTTTTTGTTGGGGACTTGTGTTGTTCGGCCGTTGCCCTCGTCTTGGCATTTTATAGGGAGTGTGCTGTGTCCTGCTTTTCTTGTCTGCTCATGGCCTCTGCGCCTTGCTTTGTATTTCCTCATCGGGCGCTACCCCTTGGTAATAAATTCTTAATTATCCAAAAAAAAAAAAAAGGTCTCTCTGATTCACCGGGGAGCAGCGCTTGCCTTCTCCCCAAATCACCATCCTTTGTAACCTCCGCTCCACTAACGGCCTTGTACCTTTCTTTCCTTTCTAAGCCACAAGCCTCACCCACGTCCCAGCCTAACACGAAACCAACCCAATCCCTGTGATACTTGCCACCTTTTGGGTCACAGGAAAATTTCAACATGACTAACAAACTCTTTAATCTAACCCATCCCTCCGATCCCAACTCCATGAGGAATGCCTCCCCTATGCATAGCTTGCTAGAGGTTGCTAATGTTCTCCATGAATTAGAGGGAGCCGAAGAAGAGTCAGACCGGATCGCATCGGATTTGAGCTCAGGAGAGTAACACCAACTAGATCTGAAGATGGACCTCCCGATTCGGCAACCGGATCTAGAAGTGGACCTGTGATGCCAGAACCGGCACGATCCGCACCATCGTTGGGGTCTACAGAGGTATTGATGATCTCCGATGAACTCACACCGACATATTCCACACCATTCTGCACGTTTAGAGAGAACTCACCAAAGCCTAATGCTTCCGTGTGGGTATCCTTTTAGAACCTAAGATTATGATTCAATTGCTTCGGAAGGCTAAACTACATGTTTGGTCAACCCCCACCAACTCCTATTCCACCACCGAGTTTGTCATCCCCGTAATCAACGTGAAGACGATAAGCCGGGCCGCTGCCTCTAGAGAGCATTTTTGATGGGGGTTAGGTTCTATAACATTCCCGCGTGAATACTGACAAGCACGTGTCTGGGGCATTGCAAGCACCGCGTTTGAACTCGCCGCACCTTGATCCACTCACTGAGAACCAGACAAAATTATCCTTTGCTAGAATTTGTATAGAGGTTGGGGTTGATTGTGAATTCCCTAAATCTGTGCTCCTGGACAGGGGTAATGGCAAATACTCTACAATAAGGATCGAATATCCTTGGGCTCCTCAATGCTGTTCTGAATGCAAGCTATTTGGCCATAACCTGGTAAATTGTCAAGTTAAGAAGGGTTCGAGCAGTGGAAAAATCTCCACAAATCCTGGGAACAGTAAACATGAGGCTGTTATTAGGAAGGATAATGATGATGAAGGGGAAGGGATGAAGTTAGCAACTGAAAACTTTACTAGTTCAATTGACAGGTTTGCTACCATTCCTACTGTAACGCATGCTGAAGTGGGAATTAGGTTGGATGTAGAGGAAGTTAGATTGGCTATTGAAGTTGACGATCCACCCAAGTTACATGGTAACACCTTTGCATGTCTAACAGCAGTTTATAAGAGGGTCCCAGCGAGGAAGAAGGCCCAATGGGTCTGCACCTAATGCTAATACCGATTTTTCTCGGATACTTCTCCCATTATTGACACACAGCACATAAAAGGGTTGATGAGTCGACTTCACATCAGGCCTCTTCCAAAGAAGAAGCTCAAGAAATTGAAGAAACGGAGCCTGGCTAATATGCAGGATCCAGTCATAGGGGGGACTCCACATCCTCCCAATGGTTAAATTCGCCTCTTGGAACATAAGGGGCTTGAACGACCCCCTCAAGCAAAGAAAAGTGCGTTCTTTTGTAAAGTCCCAAGCTCTTGATTTTATTTGTCTTGTGGAAACTCGGGTGCGGGCTTCTAACAAAGGATGCACTTTCAGTCACTACTTCCGGCGGACTTTTTCATAACTATGAGCATGCTTTGCTTGGTAGAATCGATTTGGTGGAAACCCGAGAAGGTTAGGCATTGATATTATTCATTCCATGACTGTGCTATGCTTTGCCCCATTACCGTGGCCGAAAGCACGCTCTTTGGTTCTCTACCGTGATACGCCGAATAACTACATGGATAAGAGTGCTCGCGCCATCTCTATGGTGCGAACCCCAGGGCCAAACCCTTGGATGGATGGCATACTTCACTACCACCCGATTTAGTAACAAAGTCCGGCAACATGCTGAATGACACGACCATGAATGATTATGGGCGACTTTCTTGGGGCCTTTATTCACTTGGATGAACTGCTGGAGTTAACTTCATACAAAGCAGACAGATGCCTTCAAAATGAGTGCACTTTGATATGTTCTAATGCGTTTCACGGAAGTTCTCCCCGGTTATCCGATCACTACCCTTTGGTAATCCGGGCCTTTTAATGTTAATCCGGATTCGGGGCCCAGAAAACTCATCCCATTCAAATTCTTTAACTTTTGGGCTGACCACCCCGATTTCATTGGGCTTGTAAAGGAGGCGTGGAGTAATGAAGTTTCTAACTCCTATGTTCGTTTCGACCAAGCCGAAGGGGTAAAGGCCATCCTAAGGCCTTCACTGATCCTTTTAGACTGACGAGCATATGGAGGCCAGAGGCACTTAGCCATGCCTAACTGGGCCAGGCTATACAAACCCTTCTAATCCCATGTCAGGGGAAAATGAGAAGAGCTGCTTGTGCTGAATTATCATGATTTAGCCATTGATGAGAGGATTCCCGCCAAAAACAAAATCTAGAGTTCAGTGGCTTAGACTCGGGGACCATAATACTAGCTTCTTCCACAAAGCTGTCAAAGCTCGTAATGCCCGGAGCGCTTTAAAGGTTATTACTCTGGCAAATGGCTGCAGAACTAAAGACCCGGCTGCCATCAAGTAGGAAGTTGTTAGTCACTTCCAAGGCATTTATGTTCATGATCCCCCGCCTGGCCGCTCCGGTATTTAGATAACCTCGATGGTTTACGGCCCTCAAAGATATGGAAACGCTGAATAAAGCAATAACCTACGAGGAGATCAAGAACGCCATATTTTTTATTGATGACTCCAAAGTTCCAAGCCCCTATGGGTTCTCTTCACTTTTTTTCAAGGCGCCGTGGAGTATTATTGGGAGTGACGCTTGTGCAAATGTGAAAGCTCTTTCTTTTGAAACTGAAGTATGTTTGAGATTAATCGCACAATTATAGCTTTGAAGCCCTAAGGTTCCCAATCCCGGTTCTATGCACGATTATAGGCCAATTTCTTGTTGCAACACCATTTATAAGTGCATCCTCGTAAGATCATTGTCATGAACAAATCAGCTGTATCCTGCAGATTATCAAATTTCCATCAGCATTCAAATTTCTTGTGCAAGGTAAGAGTATTGCCGACAATGTTCTTATTACCCAAGACCTTATGTTAAACTACCATCGTGATATCGACCCCAGTGTGCGCTAAAGGTTGACATCAAGAAGGCATACGACACAATTAGTTGTGCTGCATCATGAATATCCTCTCCAAAGATAGGCACCCTACCACCGCTGAGATGTATTATAGCGTGCATCACTACCCCATCCTTCTATTTATAAATGTATGAAAGAAGGGGCTTTTTGCTAACAAGCGTGGGTTAAGGCAGGGGGACCCCTTATCATCCTTTTTATTCATCCTCGCAATGGAAGCCTTCTCCAGATTCTTAGCAAAGGGGTCGCCATTAGACATGGTTCTGGCCACCCCCATGCAAGGATATCAACCTAACTCACTTATGCTTTGCATTTATATGTTTATTTTTCTCGTGGGACGATCTCAGTTGTTCAAACCGCATGGACGAACTAAACAGTTTGGCGTGTTTCGGGCTTCAAGTGAACAACAAAAAAGTGCCATATTCCTAGTCTGAGTCTCGATGAAGTCAAGAATGACTTGCTGAACACCATGTGCTTCGGGCCCAAGGTGCTCTATGAGATATTTGGGAGTCCCTTTGATTTCTTACAAGGCTCACCTACTGATTTGCCCCGCCACTTCTTCAAAAATTACGCTGCATCCGCCTCACAAGCAAGTTCCTCTCCTATGCCATAGACATGTACCGATTGCTTCGTGTTGTGCCAAAGATACAATTACCGTGCACCGCTCGCGAACCTCCATACTATATCTAAGATCGAGCAATCCTTCAGCTTTTTGCGTCCTGAAATTCCGGAGCGCTGTCAAGCAAGATCAAATGGGGAGTCACAGGCACTTCCAAGGGAGGAGGGCGCTGGGGCCTCAGCGCATAAAGACCTAAATGATTCGAATGTTAAGGAAGCATATCCGAATCGGCTTTACAGAAGGACTCTTCGGGTGGCGTAAGCGAGGTTATATTTGCGGCAAGGAGCCTCCGGAATGCAAAATGTCCCTTCGAACGTTCTGAGTCATGGAAAATCCTTCAATTGAGAGAGAGATCGACCTCATAAAGCACAAGGTGGGTGACAAGTATGGACCTTTTTGGGCATGATTTCCGGAACCCGGTTGGTCCTCTCCCTTCCTTACTATGGCGAGCTTGATCTGCATGACTCTCGCAATTCATCAGAACGCCGAGTAGCCGCTATTGATGAAGGGGGTGGAATTGGCCTATCGCCAATCCGTGGACCTTATTGCTATAAAGAACAAATAGCCAATCATCATATCGAAGCTTCAAGAGAGGATGTTATCTCTCGACTCCGCATTCTTCTCGAATTCACCGTTAAATTTCCGCTCTCGGAACCAATTTTTGCACTCAAAGATGCTTCTAAGTTAATTGGCACTATTCGACGGTTTCCTGCCATCAGAGGCATGCTTTTATTGTCTAGTTGGCCGTACAGAACAGATTGGTTACCCAAGATAAACTTCTCTCACCAACTCTATGTCTTATGTATTCTGTTGAGCTAGTGTTGAAGACAGGAACCACTTATTCTTCTACAATTAGCCACGGTATTCGTTGAGGATTTAAGGTTGTGGGTAATTCTAGAATGCCGAGGAATTGGGAAAACGACTCCATGGTAATTGCCGCCAAGGGAAAGTCCTTCGCCACATTAGAAGATTGCGTGGGGTGCTACTATTTACCACTGTGGAGTCATCGGAACAGTAGAATTCAAGAGAACAACTATGCTCCAAATTGATACTATTTTCACCTCATATGTAATGATGTTAGACTACGATATCCGGTCTTCTCGAAGGTTGTTGATAGCCCCGCATAACAAATCAATGTGTGAGAGATGGTCCTTCCTTAATATTTTATCTCCCTTGCTCATACCCGATTTCAGATTGTCGAGCCTCTTATTTGCCTTTGCCCTCGCCAAGGCGATTCTGTGTTGTTTCTTTCGCCAAGGCTTCTTGCGGATTTGTGTTGTTCGGGCTGTTGCCCGTCTTATATTTATAGGAGGTGTTGTCTGCTTTTTCTTGCCTGTCAGGCTATACCCCGCTTTCTTGTATTCTTTGGTTGGGCGTTGCTTTTTTGGTAATAAATTCTTAATTATCCAAAAAAAAAAAAAAGAATCATATTTCTTGGTTATGTGGTTACTAAAGAAGTTACGCAAGACAAACTTCTCAAATGGGGACTGACCATCTATGAGAACATCTATTCTCCCGCTGATGCTATTTTTCATCTCATTTGTAATGATGTTAGGCGAGAGTCCTAAGCTCTGTGAAGGTGTTGGACAATCCAAAGGAATGTGAGCTATGTGTGAGATGGTCCTTCCTCTTAATATCCTTGGCATGTGGAGGTTTCACTTGGTTGATTATGGCTTTGTCATTGCTGGGTCCGGCCCTATTGGGCCTTGCTGCCTTTGCCCGGCCGTAATGGGCTTGGGGGTGTGGTGTCTCTTCCCTGATGTGGAAGTGTGTTTGGTCTTTTGTTTTGTTGTCCTTGGTTGTCGTTTGCCTTCCTTAGTTTGGAGGTTATGTCCGCTTTTCTTTCTTTTCGGGGCCTTGGGCTCATGTATTCTTTGGTTGTGGGCTTGCCTTTTGGTAATAAACGCTTAATTATCCAAAAAAAAAAAAAGATGGTTGAGATGGACCGAAGCTAGATGTAGGCTACACACTGGCCAACTCCTAGCTCGATCCATGATGTGAGAAGTTTTTTTTTTTTTTTGGATAATTAATTTATTTCCAAAATGGCAAAACCCCAACAAACTAAAAAATAGTACAAAGCCATAGGCAAATCAGAGAATGATTTAAAACCTGGACAAAGACTTCCCTAAAAAAACATAGGAGTTGTGGGCATCAACATACAACCACCAGAGCGGAACCACAACAAGAGATCAACAATCCTCAAGACAAAATAATCCCAAAAAACAACCAAACAACCGACCGTAGAGAAACCACAACCCCATATCCGGCAAAAGACATGCTGTATAAACCCGCCCACATCCGTAATGTGACCACCGTGAGTGATTAGTCAGTATCAACAATGTATGGAGATATGGTGTCCACACTACTGCTAGAGTTCGCAGACTTGATAGCATGTCTTTTCCTCGCTCGAGCTTTGACAACGGCAAGTAAATTCCAATTTCTCATCAATTCTCTTTATATGCTTAAACGTTTCACAAACAGGAGAAGTGTCTCGAGAAACTGCACATTTGAATAGTCAAGCTTGGGAAGAATCCAATGATCCTATTCCACTTTAGAGTTTTCTATGGCCAGTCTCTTTTATAGAGATTTATTCGTGGATTTTAGCCTCTATAATGGCCCCTCGTGAATCGAATGCTTAAAGGGAGACAAATTCAAGTGGACTAGTGTTGCCGAAGAAAGCTTCGAGTTGATTAAAAAGAAAGTAACTGAAGCCCTATGTTTGGTTTTACCTTATTTCAACAAAGTCTTCGAAGTAGAGCCATGAATGCATCTCAAGTCAGATTGCGCCGTCCTTTTTTGGATAAGTATTGGTGCCAGTTCTTAGTCAAGAAGGAAGACCTTACGCTTTCTTTAGTGAGAAGTTAAATGAAGCAAAAAGGAAGTACTCCACCTATGACAAGGTTTTATGCTATCTATAGAGCTTTATTTCATTGAGTCAATACTTGCTTTACAAGCCATTTGTGCTTTTTCTCGTGATTTGAAGCACTAAATTCATCAACCACCAACACAAGTTGAATCGAAGACATGCGACATGGGTGGAATTCTACAAGCGCATAACTTCACAATCAAGCAAGCGGGTGTCTCGCGCAACGCTGTTGTGATGCCTCGAGTGCAGGAGACATGCCCTAGTGACTTCCATGCAAGTCCAAGTAGTCGGATTTGATGTGTCGAAAGAACTATACGAGGAGATGCCGATTTTGTGAAACTGAAGGTATGCAGACAAGCCTTTCTAGGGTTTTGTAAGGATGGACGGTTTCCTCTTTAAAGGAAACACTCTATGCATCTCGTCTTGTTCCTTGAGATTGAGTATTCTAGATGAGTTGCATGCGGAACATTAGGAGACACTGGGTGAAGCAAAACCTTAGCTCCAAAGGAAGGCAAACTTTTTGGCATAAGCTAGAGAAAACATTGCTAGATTTGTCAAGAAGTGTGCTGTGTGCATGATGGCTAAAACTCATGGAAACAATGCTGACTATATACACCATTGCCAATTCCAAATATGCTACGGGCGAGTAAGCTTTGATTTTGTTTTGGATTACTCTAAATAATAAAGAAACAAAGATTCGATTCTGGTGGTCGTTGATAGGTTTTCAAAGATGGCTCACTTTGTACCATGCAACAAGTCTAATGATGCTTCACATGGTGCCGACTTGTACTTCAAAGAGATTGTGCGTCTACATGGTATTCCTAAGACTATGGTTTCAGATCGAGACTCTAAGCTCTTAGTCACTTTGAGAACTCTACGAGGAAACTGACTTCTTTATCTGCTCAAGACTCTTATCATCCTCGTGACCGACATGGTCAAACCGAAGTTACTAATAGAAGCTTGGGAAATTTGCTAACGATAATGATGTCAGGCTGAGAATCTCAAGTTTCCAGAAGGTGGTGGATAATCCAGTGAACAGAGCTATGTTTGAGAGATGGTCCTTCCCTCGTATTATTCTTGACATTGGTGTTTCATGTGGTTGATTGATGGTTTTGTTGCCGTCAATCCACCTGTGTTGGGCCCTGTGTGTCTTAGAGGTCCTCGTTGTGGGCTTCAAGCCAGCGCTAAGTGGTCTACCCTGACAAAGCAAGGGTGTCCGGTTTTTTTGTTTTGTCAGTCTCTTATTGTTGTTGGTTGTTTGGGTCGTTTCCCTTCCCCTCATTATTTAGGGAGGTTATGTCCGCTTTTCGTAATTTTGGGCCTGGGCTCATTCTTTGGTTAGCTTGCCTTTGAAATAAAAGCTTACTTTATCCAAAAAAAAAAATTTGCTAAGGAGCTATGTGGGAAAGAACGTGAAACAATGGGATTTGATTCACTCCCAAATCTGAGCTCTCGCTACAATAGGTCCATGCGTAGAACTCATGGGAAAAGCTCATTCGAGGTAGTCTATGGATCGCACTTTATTGACCACGGAATTAGCACCCATCCGACTATTCAACAATTTGAAGGAGATGCCGTTGGTTTCAAAGAGTATCAAGAAGTCAGATGAAGAAGTTCTGAAGATTGAGAAGAAGAATGTCAAATATGTGGAAACAAGCAAATAGGATCTACAAGTAAGTATGTTTGAGTTTGAGGTTGCTGAATTGGCTCGGTACATCTTCGCATGATAGGTTTCCACCAGAAAGTTTGGAAAGCTCAAGCCAAGGGTATGGCCCTTTCAAGATTATAGAAAAATTGAGAGAATGCCAAGTTGCGCTAAGCCAGACTAATATGAAATTTCTCCAATGTTCAATGTTATGACTTGAGGGCTTATCACTAAAGGAAGACTCAGGCAAGTCTTTTTCCCAACTAAGGATTGATGCAGGAGCTTCTATAAACACATCAAACATTGGGAATTCAAATTCCTAATTATTGAAGAATTGGATTGGGGAGGTCAAGATGCATTGAATACATGTGAAAACTCCTTTTGACTCCTATTTGGGCCTTGGAAGGCAAAAACGTTGTCGACTGGACAAACCCCGATATGGAGCTGCCATATTGATTTTAGAAAGCTGCTTTATTTATTTTAGGAAGATTTGCTTTATTTATTTTAGAAAGTTTGCTTTATTTATTTGTGAAGATTTGGTTTATTTATTTTAGAAAGTTTGCTTTATTTATTTTAGAAAGTTTTCTTTAGAGTTGCTTTTGTAATTTAGAAAGTTTCTTTCCTAGTTAAAGTAGAAGTTGTTCTTGTAATTTAGAGTTTTCTTAGTTAAAGTAGAAGTTGCTTCTTTTGATTTAGGAAAGAATGGGGCTATATATACTCCCTAATGTAGTCTTTGACAATCAGCCTAAGTTTAATAATATTTTTCAGATTTCTTTAAGAGTTCTCTCTTGTTCTCTTATCTCGGGGTGGACTCCCTGGGGTGGGACGAGTTCGTGGCTTCTCATACCTACGTGTTCAAGTTTTCACAGCCTGACATGTGGCGCCTTCACCTCCATCATATATCTAGCTGGATCGTTTTCATTAACCCAGAAGTAACCACACTTGTGCAAATCTACTTTCCTCACCATCTCATCTTCTCTCTAAACTTTCCATAAGCAATTTTTCAACCTCTACCCGAAACTTTCCATATTTTGTTCCATACTACTAAAACATTCCTAAATACCCTTTTTCCCTTATATATCACAAATACACATTCTTTTTTTTGGATAAGTAAGCATTTATTTCCAAAAGGCAAAGCCCCACAACCAAAGAATACACTAATTAAAGGCCCAAAAATTGTTAACTGGACAAGACCTCCCCTAAAAACTCAAGGAAGGCAAATGTACTTAACAACCAACAACAACCAAGGATAGCAAACCAAAACAAATAGGCACCCACCCACATCCCGGGCAAAGTTACCACACCCAAAGCCCAGCCCACAACCCGGGCTAAGACACCCCAGTCCAATACGCCTAAGGACCCAACCAAAGAATCGAAACCATCAATCAACCAAATGAAGCACCAATGTCAAGAATGTTAAGAGGGAAGGACCATCTCTCACATACCGCTCACCGGATTATCTACCACCTTCCGAAACTCAGACTTAGCCTCGACATCATTACAAATGAGATGAAAAATGCCATCAGCTGGATAATACATATTTTCATAAATTCTACTATTCCGCTGTCTCCACAAGTGATAGATGGTAGCACCCCAAGCAATCCTCTTGGTGACAGAACAAAAGGATTTCCCTTGCAGCACTCACTCATAAGGAACTCATTCTCCCACCCGTGGAGTTCTAGAATTCCCACATAGCCTTAAAACTCTCAACCATATACCCGCCAGTTGAACTCCAAGAACCAAAAACAAGTGGTTCCCGTCTTCTCAACACATTAGTCCAAGAATAAACACACGATATAGAGCCTGGCCATGCCCCACCCGAGAAGCTTATTCCCGTTATAACCACCATCCCTCGAATGCATGCCAACCAACCGATGAATGGTATGTCTCCTGATAGCTTGAGGAAACCAAATCGTATAGTGCCAGTTGACCACCGGCTTCTTTGGTTGAAAATTGTTCCAAGCTGAGTTCACAGTGAATTCCCGGTAAGAAGCTAAGTGTCCACGATAGAATCTCTCTCTAGAGTCATCAAGGCTATGGGCTGGTACAACTATTCTTGATAGCGCAAGATCTCGCAGAAGCCTGCAATTGGCCAATTCCATCTACCATCAATAATAACCTCAGCTACACGAGCATTATTTTGAATAGCTGAATCATATATGATACGGTCTCCATAATGTGGAAGAAGAGGGCCAACCGGGTTCCAGGAGTCATGCCATAAAAAGGTCTCTTTACCATTGTGCACATTGTGTTTGATGAATGGCCTGATCCTATCTCTCAGCTGAAGCAATTTCCGCCAGCTCCATGAGCAAACCGAAGGGATTTTAGCACAAATACACATTCCCTAACTTAGAAAATCTCATAAACTCGACCATAACCTGTTTTGGCCCTAGAAACTACCCCAAACCTTACATTTTGACTTACCAAAACCCTAGATCATCCATCACGGTCCCAACTCTGCATCATGAAGGCGCCTACAATCAACTATGGATCGTTGATCGATAGTTTGACAAAGCATTTCGCCACCAAGGAATCCACCTAGGTATGAGAAGGCTAATGAACTCATTCCCAAGGGAATCCACCCAAGAGAGCAAGAGAATACAAAGAGAGAACTCTTAAAAGAGAAATCAAAATATTATTAAACTTGAACCGATTGTCAGACTACATTAGGGGGTATATATATAGCCCTATACTTTCTAAATCAAAAGCAACTTCTATCATACTGGTGTTCGTTGTATATGCTTTTAATAACTATATTGATGTAAGGGTGTTGTGTCGTCACTCTTTGGGCGCGGGTGTGGTCCCGTGGTTGACCAAAATCCATGGATGGTTATTGGTGATTCCAACACCACCAGATTCGTAAATGAGAAAATTCAGTAATTTGGTATGACACTAACATGTGATCGAGTTCCACGAGCCTATTCAACCTGAGTCATGGATGTTCCTTTCTTGGAACCTATTTTTACGTGGATGAACCGGGCATGGGAAAACTTCAGCTAGGAAGTTGGATCATATTCCAAAATGATTTTTGTTTGATATGTTTCCCAATGCCTTAACTAAGTCCACCAAATTTCGATTATCTCGACTATCATTCTCCTGACATTATTCTTAATGTCGCCAAATCCTGAGCGCAGTAGCAACTTCCCATTCAAATTCTTCAACTTATGGGCTGGATCATCCTGCATTCCTTGAGATTGTGAAGGATGCTTGGGGAAGTGATGTTTATGGGACTCCCATGTACAGAATGGCTCAAAAGCCGAAGAGAGTGAAAGCTGCCCTCAAAACGTTTAATTTTCATTCTTCTGAAGTCAGAACGCTGTATTGTGATGCCAGTGGAGAAATTAAAACTGTGCTCAATCCAATTTGGTCGAACAATCCGGATCATCCTTGTCGATGGATGCCGAGAGGAAGTGTCTAAAAGAGTACTCATGATTCTCAGATATGCTGAGGAGGGGTTCCTAAAACAAAAGTCTAGAATCCAATGGCTCAAACTTGGAGATCAGAACACGAATTACTTCCACAAAGCGGTCAAGGCTCGGAATGCTCGAAATGCGATAAAAATCATAACATCCGGGAGTGGGTGCAGAATTGAAGACCCGTTGGCAATCAAAGAGGAAGCAGTGCGCTACTTTAAAGATATTCTATGTGTTGATGGTCCTCATAGTGCTGAATATAGCACTGATGGATTTGTTTGGTCCCAGCAGCATCTAAATATTTTGAATGGTGAAATATCATATGAGGAGGTCAAGATGGCCATGTTCTCGATAGATGATAACAAAGCCCGGGCCCTAGCTTTGCTCTCTACCCTGGCTTTTCAAAGCCGCATGGAGCATAATCGTGGAGTGATGCGGTTGACGCAGCGATCTCCTTCTTCAAATCTCAAAAGATTCTCCTCAAGAAGATTAATTGCACCATTATTGCCCTTGTGCCCAAGGTCCCTAATCCGGAGTCTATGAATGATTATAGGCCAATCTTCGTTGTAATGACCGTTTATAAGTGCATATCAAGATTATTGTCGGCGAGGTTTAACCAAGGCATGCCCGATTATAAGTCCCGCATACAATTTTTGTGAAAGGCCTGAGTATAGCGTATAATGTCCTTATTACTCAGAGTTTATGATCAATTATCACCGTGATAAAGGTCCTCCTGTGTGTACCTAAAAATTGATATTAAGAAGGCTTATGACACACCGCTTGAGATGTATCCCGGGTATCTTTAGCTAGTAATGGAACCCCTATGTATTTATCGGAATGTATTAAGGTCAGATCACCACCCCTTTCTTCTCCGCCAGACAAGAAATGGTGAGTCAGCGGTTTTTTTGCTAACAACGTGGTATTAAGGAGGCAAGGGACCCCTTTATCGCCTTTATTATTTGTCATTGCTATGGAGGCCTCTGTCTAGATCCTTTCAAAGTACGCCAGAGTCGATTTTCACATCACCCGAAATGTAAGGAAATTAATTTAACTCACCTAACATTTGGCGATGATATTTTTCTTTTTTGCCACAACGGTCCAAAGGTTCAAGCCATAATGGATGAGCAAGAGTTCGAGGAATTCTCCGGCCGAGTGTGAACAACAGAAGAGTGCAATTTCTACCGCTGGGTAAATGGTGAAGACAAGGCCGAGCTTACTCAACATCACTCGGTTTCTGGGCTTTGGGAGCCTTCCTATTAAATATCTTGTGTTCCGTTTGATCTCTACAAGGTCGTCCCATCTGGATCGTCACCCATCGGATAAAATTCGCCGACCCGCCTCGACAAGCAGGCCTTTCTTATGGGAAGACCATGTTTAATTGGTCTCATGATATAGTATCCATCAAGATTGGTGCAAATTTGTTCATTATTCCAAAATATACTATTTATAAGATCGGGCAAAACTTTCAGTTTTTTTGTGGGTCGGAAATATTGAGAGTATTCATCGAGCCAAGATTAAATGGGAGCCGTCACGATCAAGGAGGAGGAGGGTGGGCTGCGGCGTATTAAAGACTTGAATGATAATGGTCGTAATGAAACACATCCGAACTTGTTCATAGAAAGGACTCGTTATGGTGGCTTGGAAGTGAGGACGATGGAGACGGAGCTTTTGGTGTGCAAAAACCCCTTCGATTCGCTTCGTGGAGTTGGCAAATTCTCGCAAGTGTACCGAAGACAAATTAGCCCTTCATAAAGCACAAGGTTTGAATCTGCAAGGGGACTTTTTTGTGGCATGATTTCTGGAATCCGGTTGGTCCACTCATCCCGTACTATGGAGATCGAATTGTATATGATTCAACCATCCAAAGTAATGCCCAAGTAGCTTGAGGTTATTGGATGAGCAGTGGAACTGGCCCATTGCGAACTCTGCTGACCTTATCGACATCAAGAATAGGTGTGTAAATTACCAACTTGATGTTTCTAGAGAGGATAGCATTTCGTGGACCCTTGGCCCTTCTGGGGTCTTCACTGTTAATTCAGCTTGGAAGCATTTCAGACCGAAAATGCCGGTGACTAGCTGGCATCATTCGATATGGTTTCCTCGTTTACCGGGAGACATGCTTTTATTGCTTGGTTGATGTTGCAAGGTGATGTGCTGGTTACACAAGACAAACTCGCCAAATGGGGTTTGACTAACCCATATCGTGTGTATTCTCGCCGCTCAAATGTTGAAGACATGAATCATTCGTTTCAAATACCACACCTCTCGTCGGTATTTGCTGAGGATATTAAGGTTGTGGGAATGTTAGGTTGCCGCGAGTTGGGAGAATGTGAATTCTTGTGGGTTAAAAATAAAGGGAAGTCTTTACCGCTATAAGAGGATTTGCGTGGTGCAAACTGATATACTCAGCTCAGGAGACAACTTAATAGTAGAGTTTGAGGAGAATATCTTTCTCCGCGATGCTATTTTTCATCTTATCCGTAATGACGCTCTCGCTAAGAATTTCTAGCTTTCAAAAAGTTGCGACAATCCAGCGGAATGCAGGCAATGTGGTGAGAGATGGTCTTTCCCAATTAATATCCTCGACCATGGTAGATTGTCCTGGGTGATCGATGGTTCCGCTCGCTGGGGCCGGCTCCGTGGTCCCTGCTGCTTTTGCCCGGCCGTAATGGGTCTGCAGGGTATTGCTTTGCCCTAATGTGGGTGTGAGCTTGTTTTAGTCCTATTCGCTCTACTTATGTGGCTCAGGGGTCAGATATATTTTGGTTTACGCTTATCGTGTGTTTTTATTTCGGCCGTTGTCTCTTCCTATGTTTTTAGGAGAGGTGTCAGTCTGCTTTTCGCTTTTTTCTCGTGGCTCGTGGTTTCTTGTATTGTTTATTTGTTGGTGGAGTGGCCTTTTTTTTTTGGAAATAAATTTTACTTATCCAAAAAAAAAAAAAAAGAAACTTTCTAAATTACAAAAGCAACTCCTAAAAGAAATCCTAAAATAAATAAAGCAAACTTTCTAAAATAAATAAACCAAATCTCTAAAAATAAATAAAGCAAACTTTCAAAATAAACAAAGCAAATCTTCCTAAAAATGTTAAAGCAAACTTTAAAATTAATATGGCGCCCCACATCAAAGGTTTGTCCAAGTCTCGACCACGTTTGCCTTCCAAGGCCCAAATGAGGTCCAAAAAAGGAGTTTTCACATGTATTCACGCGCTCGACTCTAATCCACCTCTTCAATAATTAGGACTGAATTCCCAATGTTTGGTGTGTTTATAGATGCTCCTGCATCACCACACCAGGTTAAAGGAGAGACAACTCAAATCCCGACCACAAACCGGGCAGAGGCAACCAAGGAAAAGCCAACATCCATGTCACAACAACCAACCCCACCAAGGGAGCAACCCAGGGACACCACAAACCAGCGGCCCCAACCGCAATTCACCACACCGCCGGCATAACACATCACCAGCGCCAAAAGAAATGACCTTCAGATCACTCCACACCAGCAGCCGAAATTGACCAGATTTGCCAGTCAATCTGTATGCCAAACCGACCATGGACAGCACCAACGAGAATACCCGCACCAATGTGAACCCATTGTGGACAAACCAGTGGAAAATAATACCATAACGGAGGAAACAACAGCGACAAGACCCTTCCTGAACCCCTCGATCCTAGCGGTTCCTTCACGGCCGGGAAAGCCGAAACTCCATCGGCATTTCACCACATCTACGCTAACACACACCCCTAACCTCTCACATCGTAGATAAGGTCCCCGGGAATTAAACCGATTGGTAATTCGCCATACCCATCAACCGCTTTCGATAATCCCACCATTACAATCAGCCCAAACTCGGACATCATCTACCTTCGATCGATCCGACAGACTGGGGTCCCCACCGCATCGGGCCATAAGAAACGGTCCCAAAAATTGGGCACCACACCGGGGCCTCCAGATCGGCGCTAATCGCACCAACCGGTGATCGACACTATCTCGCACCAGCCCGGCCGGCGCTTAACCGAACCAACTCCAACCTCGACGCCATCGCAACGACGCCACCAGAACGACAGATCTGGTGAGTTGAGATCTACCAGCTCCGGCATCGACGCTAACGGCAACTCCGTGATCGAGATCCGTAGATCCGTAGATCCGTAGGCCGACGCCTTTTCTCCTTCGTGGGATCCTCCATTGATGCCTTTTCCCACATCAGCGGCTGGATCTGGAACACCCGATCCCAATATCAAGGTCTGAGATCCGTCACCACTGCCCGAAGACAAGGGATCTCTCTTCACCGCTCCCACCAATGGCCGGACGGACGCATCCCTAAATGTCAGCCTCATTGGTCGAGCCAGGATCGAGAATATGATTTGAACTAGCAAAAGTTGTTCTCTAATTTAATCGAACATGTAACTTAGTAGCAGGAACCACTTAGGAAAGGTGGCTTGCCGACCCAACTATGTAGACTCTAAAGGAATCCCCTTCAACCGCTTGCAAATCCTACAAGATGAACCCACCATCCAAACCAAGATCTCTTGAAAATGGGATGGAAACCACAAGGTGGTTATTGACGTGAAACCCATTTCGTGGGAGAGAGAGGGAGACCCCTTCCCCCATTAAATAATATTTTCGCATTTCTCTCTTTTAAGAAATTCTCGCTCTCTTATCTCGGTGGATTCCTCGGGGACGAGTTCGTGGCTCATGCCTTGGGCGGATTCCTCAAGCATGGTCTTTGTCCCGCTTTTATCAATCAACCCATCCATAATTGATTGTGGTGCCTTCATTCCAATATCTAGCTTGTGTGGATCGCTTCTCATTAACCCTAGCAACCACTCTTGTGCAAACTCTACTATCCTCACCATCTCATCTTTTCTCTAAACTTCTTCCATAACTAAATTTTCAACTCAAATTCAAAACTTTCCAAATCTTTGTTCCATACTACTAAAACCTTCCCTAAATACCCCTTTTCCTTTATATACTGCTAAATTTATCTTTCTAACTTAGAAAATCTCATAAATCTGTCCATAAACTGCTTTGGCCCTAGAAAACTACCCCAAACCAATTATCCAAAAAAAAAACTACCCCAAACCCATATATTTTTTTTTTGGATAAATAAGCGTTTATTTCCAAAAGGCAAGCCCCCACAACCAAAGAATACACGAGCCCAAGGCCCAAAAGAAAAGAAAAACGGACATAACCTCCCCTAAAACTAAGGAGAAGGCAAACAGCCCGAAACAACCAACAACAACCAAGGACAACAAACAAAACCAAACACACTTCCACATCCCGGAAGAGACACCACCCCCAAAGTCAAACCCTGCCGTACCGCAAAGGCAACCAAGGCCCAATAGAGACCAGGACCCAACCAGCAACAAAACCATCAATCAACCAAGTGAAACACCAAGGCCAAGGATATTAAGAGGGAAGGACCATCTCTCACACATAGCTCTGTTCACTGGATTGTCCACCACCTTCTGGAAACTTGAGATTCTCAACCTAACATCATTACAAATGAGATGAAAAATAGCATCAGTGGGAGAATAGATGTTCTCATAGATTCTACTATTCCGTTGTCTCCATAAGTGATAAATGGTAGCGCCCCACGCAATCCTCTTGGTAATAGAACAAAAGGATTTCCCTTTAGTAGCAATTACCCATAAGAATTCATTCTCCCAATTCCGCGGCATTCTGGAATTCCCACATAACCTTAAAATTCTCAACCAAATACCAGCAGTGAAATGGCAACCGAAAAACAAGTGGGATTCCTGCCTTCAACATTATCCGACAAAAACACATGAATTAGAGTCGTCGCCCTCATTCGAGAAGTTTGTCTTGGCGTGAATTAATCGTCCTGAATGGTCAACCAAATAATAAATGCATGTCTCCTGATATTTTGACTTACCCAAACCCATATTTTGACTTACCTAAACTTCTGGATCATCCATCACGGTCCCAACCTTGCATCATCCAGAGTAAAGGTCATCCATTACTCCACTAAAAAGTGTAGTCGAATTTTTAGTAAGCTAGTCACCCACATCACAATATTCCCGCAATGTTCGTGGTAAGTGGGTCACAAAGTCCATTGTGACATGTTCCCACTTCCACTCAGCTACCTCCAATGGCTTGAGTAATCTGACTGGCCTCTGGTTCTTAGCCTTTACCTGCTGACACATAGACATCGACGAACATAATCTCCAACGTGTTTCTTCATCCTACTCCAATAATACTTGTGACGAAGATCATGGTACATCTTCGTGCCACCTAGATGCACAGTAAAGCGAGAGTAATGGAACTCCCTGAGGATCTCCACTTCGGGACCGCCAATCGGAATGGCCTGAAATTCGCCACCGCATCTTAACTATACCCGGGTCCTGATGGATCGATATCTGTGTCCCGTCCCGACTTGATCACTCCTCGTCAAGAGGGAAGGCATAGCCACTCAGACTCCCAAAGATCCCCGAGTTTCCAACCCTTGTAGTGCGCCTCAACCGCCTCACAAAATCTCGAGCATTTGCCACTCCTGAATCTACACTAGTTAACATTCCTGTGACTTCCGGCTATAAGTAAGCCAAATTTCACCACATTTGCCTTGCATCAGTGGTAATGCAAAGTGAACTCATAATCCTCTAAATGCTCCAACCACCTATGTTGCCTCATGTTAAGGTAGCACTGTGTGAAAATGTACTTTAGACTCTTATGGTCTAAAAACACCTCGAATTGCTCATCGTATAGATAGTGGCGCTAAATCTTCAAGGCAAAAACAATGGTCACCAAATCTATATCATGATTGGGGTAACTCCGCTTGTGGTTATTCAACTATCGAGAACCATAGGCCACTATCCTCCCGAACCGCATCAAAACACATCCCGGTGCCATCCCCAGGAAGGCATCGTAGCACATTGTGTACTGGTCTCACCCGAAACTATCGACAGGAGCCAAGTGGGCCTCCTCTTCAATTCCTGGAATGCCTTGTCACACGGGTTATTCCACTACTTGACCTCCTTCCGGGTCAATCTAGTCATAGGCAGCTAATCAGGAGAAGTCCTCAATGAACCCCCTGTAATACCCTACCAATCCCAAGAAACCGCAGATTCGAAGACCGACTTTGGGTCTACTAACTAATAACTCATCTCAACCTTCTTCGAGTCCATAGATACACCTAAAGCCGACACCACATGCCCAAAGAATCTCACCTTAGTAAGCCAAAATTCACATTTACTGAATTTGGCATACATATGTGATACGAACCCCGTCAACTTGTGAGGAGACCCGTCAATTTGGCATGATGGAAGCTAAGTGGGCATGCAGTGGTTGTGTGTTGAATGTTGGAGGATACGAAGTAGTGATTGACTTAGTACTCCTACATATGGAAGTGTTTGACGTGATTGTGGGAATGGATTGGTTAGCCCCACATCATGCGCCCTAGACTGTCAAGAAGGTGACCTTCCATTGGTTGTGGGTCACGTGTCGCCTTCTATGATCTAGGGTCGGGTCGACTGACTGGATAGAGATGGAGAAAAAGTGGTTGAGAAAGAATGGGGGCCATCACTTCCTTTTTACTATGCCGGGGGAGAGTAAAAGGAAGGTAGGGGTGGATTGTATTCCACAAGTGTGTGACTTTGCTGATGTATTTCCTTATGAGTTGCCAGGATTACCTCCCCATAGAGAGATGGAATTCTCCATCGATTCAGACTTCTAAGATCGATCCTATTTCAATAGTCTATTTAGATGGCTCCAGCTTGAGCTTAAGGAGTTGGAACCCTACAAACTCCGCAAGAATCGGGCAGGGTAAAGGGTTCATCCCCGACCAGCACCCGCCTTGGGGTGCTCCGCAAAGATTGTTCGGTGGAAAAGAAAGACTAAACTACTGCTATGTGTGGATTACCTAGTTAAATAGAGTAACTAAGTGAAGAACAAGCACCACTTCCTGATTGAGGATTTGTTTGACTGGGCCTGAAATCCGGCTTGTTATCAAGATTGATCTAAGATTTGGGTATCATCAGTTGAGAGTACGGACTCGATATCCTCGAAGACCGCCGCGACGCGGTATGGGATACTCGAGTTTGTTACCGCGCCTTTTGGATTGACTAATGCTCCAAATTCGGGTTTTTATGGATATGATCAATAGGATATAATGTCCGTATCCGGACTTGGGCCAGTGAGGTTTGTGACTACATCCTATAGCTCCAAGGGTCAGCCGAACATGAGCGTAAAAAGATTTGCAGCTGGCGCCACAGTGTACCGAGAGAGAAACCGCCTGTATGCCAACCAGAGAAGTGTGATTTCTTGTTACAAGAAATCCAGTTCCTAGGGCACATGGTGTCTAAGGAATATATTTTAGTTGATTCGGCAAAGGTCGAGGCCGTGATTAGGTGGGAGCGACCCAAGAGTGTCTTTGAGATACGCAGCCTTCCAGGATTGGTCAGGTTATTGGGCAATGATTTATTGAGAACTTCTCCATCATCGCATGTCCAATGACTAGACTAACACTAAAGGGAGTGAGTCAATCGGAATGACAAGTGTGAGTATCTTCCAGAGCCGAAAAAGAGATTGACTATAGCGCCTGTTGATTACTCCTGAGTGGGGAAAAAAGTACACCTGGTCATGGATGTACTTCAAGGGTGGCCTCGGGTGTACTTATGCAAAAAGGTAGAGTGGTTGCCTATGCCTCTAGTAAATTGAAGAAACATGAAGAGTAATTACCCCACGCATGATTTGGGGAAGCTTGTCATAAAGAAGGTTTGCCCTAAAGTTATGGCGACACTACTTGTATGGTGAAAGTTTGGTAAAGTGTTCTCCGACTCACAAGAGTTTGAAGTATATTCATGCTATAAAGATTTGAAACGCATAGAAGGTGGATGGAGACATCAAGACTTCACTCTCTTCTTTGAAATACCACCCGGTAAAGCAAATATGGTCGCGATGCCTTGAGTAGAAAATCAAAGGAGCATCCTCTTTCTAGTTTGATGGCTTATGAGTGGAAGATGCAGTGATTAAGCATCAATGAGTTCCAATTGCTCTTTAATGGGATGAGACTAAGGCATGTTTTTATACGTTGGTAGCTCAGCCAAAGTTCTGAATTTTGAGGTAGATGTCTTGGCAGTAGTTAAAGGGAAGGTACTTCCTTTTTAGTTCTTTCTTCATCTTTCCCCAAGTTTGAATCTTCTTTTTACCATCTCTTTCACGTTGTCTCTTCATGTTTTTCCACCAAATAGAAGCATTCTTGCACATCTTTGTAGCCACCAATTTCACTTTTTCACGCTCAGGGAATCATAATATTTCAAAGACATGTCTAATTATATTAAGCCAATCCAAAAACAATTCATCAGATCCATCCTTCCATCGAATTCTCGAATATTAAATTTTGGATTGAATCTAAAAAGCCTTCATCATAGTTACCATGCCTCTTATAGTAATCTTCATTCCTGTAGTAGCAATCATACCCCATTATAATCATAGTCCTGCACATACATACCTTTAGCTTTCTTAGCCCTAAGAAACCTTCTAAGTTGACTAGGCCGCAAAGCTCTTCATAAAAATCATATTTTTCCTCCTTAGCTAGTGGAATCATCAAACCGTATCTAGAGATCTGCTCTCTAAAGATCAAGCACAATCGCTTAGTTTATGATCGCCCATCAGTCCATAAGCTCGATACCACTTTGATGCAAGCTGGGACCGTGATGGATGATCCAAGTTTAGGTAAGTCAAAATATGGGTTTGGGGTAGTTTTGGGCCAAAATAGGTTATGGACGAATTTTGGAGATTTTCTAAGTTAAGAAAGGTGAATTTATGGTATATAAGGGGAAAAGGGGTATTTAGGAAGGTTTTAGTAGTATGAAACAAGATTTGGAAAGTTTTGGGTTGAGGTTGAAAATTTGGTTATGGAAAGTTTAAAGAAGACGAGATGGGCGAGGGAGAGTAGAGTTTCGGCGACAAGAGCTGGTTACTTTTACTCTGGGCCTAATGAAACGATCCACACAAGATCGATGATGGAGTGAAGGCGCCACAATCAACTATGGATCAAGTTGATTGATAAGCCTGACAAAGATCGCGCCACCAAGGAATCCACCTATAAGGAGAAGCCACGAACTCGCCCTCAAGGGAATCCACCCAAGAGATAAGAGAACAAGAGAGAACTTTTAAAAGTAAATCAAAATATTATTAAACTTGAACCGATTTTAAAAGACTACATTAGGGGGTATATATAGCCCCATACTTAAATAAAAAAAAAGCAACTTTTACTTTAATCAGTAGGTTAAACTTTCTTAAATTACAAAACACTTCTACTTTATTTTTTTTGGATAATTAAGAATTTATTACCAAAAGGGCAATGCCCCACAAACCACCAAGAATACAAGAAGCCAAGGCCTCCAGAGACAACGAAAACCGGACAACACCTCCCCTATAAACATAGGAAAGGAGGCATCAGCCCGATACAAAAACCAACAAATACCAACAGGCAAACCAACCAAACAAACCAAGCCCATTACACGGCCAAAACTGCACCCCACATACGTGGTAATACCAAATGAAAACCGGTGACCCCACATAATGTGGTAACAACTAAACGATAACCAGACCCCACATCCGCCCACAACTCGGGCAAAGACAACCATGGATACCCAAAGATACAAGCCCACAACCGGGAAACAACCCCACAACCGGGTAACAAGCAACAAATCAACCAAGGAAAAATCCCCAGGAAAACCACACAACCTTCAACCCCAGCACAAGCATCCAAGCACTAACACAGATAATTGCGTCCTGGGAGCACAACAAATAGACAAAGTTGACACTCCTGCATGAATACCAACAACGAGAAACCCAATGAAATAAACCATCGCCTCCCAAGGCAACTAATCCCACTAATGGAACTAATTAGGGAGTCCCCACACCCACTGGGGAGAGTTCCTTGTCAACTAATTGTCCAACACGTAATGGCAAAACCCATAGCATTCAAAAGTTGAAGAAAACGACGGCCCCGAGAGTTTCCACGGATTGAAACAATGCAAATTCGCATCCGGCCGCCCACCAAAACCAAGACCAATAGTTGGAAAGACTAAAAAACGAATGGAGTATTGGCAACCCACTCCCCATTACCGCGCTACTTCTGGGGCCACTCCATCACGACGGCAGAAAATAGAAGTTACAATATAGGATTCTTTGTGCTTTGATTCTCATCAATATGATGGTCTCTCAAGGTTTGGATAACAATCCTCACGTGATTCTTATGTTTCTCCTCAGACTTGGAGTAGATCAAGATGTCGTCAACAAATACCACAATAAATTGATCTAAGTAGGGTTGGAACACCCTATGCATGAGATCCATGAATGTCGCCGAGCATCTTCGTCAACTGGATTGGGTATCATCAGAACTCGAAATGCCCATACCGCGTCTTAAACGTCGTCTTAGGGATATCTACCTCTCTAACCCTCAACTGATGGTAGCCGGTGTAGTGATCTATCTTGGAGTAAACCCACGCCCCTCTTAGTTGATTAAATAAATCATCAATCCTCGGCAAAGGGTACCTAGTCTTGATAGTAACCCTATTCAACTGTCGATATTGTCTATGCAAAGCCGAAGGGTCTTATCCTTTTCTTGGAAAAAACACTTAAACGCCCCAAGGTGAAGTACTCGATCTAATAAAACCCCTGTCCAACAATTCCTGTAATTGGACCTTGAGTTCCTGCAACTCAGCAAGCGCCATTTTATGTGGAGTCATCGAAATAGGTGATGTACTAGGATGCAACTCAATAGTGAAGTCTACATCCCTATGTGGAGGTAATCCCAATAGTTCATTAGGAAAAACGTCCTCATACTTACAAACCACCCGAGGTAGACTCAACTCATGTCTCGCCTTGTTCTCCAAGGTAAGGCTTGCTAGCTAACCCATCAAACTGCCTGTGCCATCTAGAATCGTACACAGCTTAGGGCATAACATCACGCTTATCCCCCTAAAACATAACACAAACATCATCCTGTGTGTAGGCATTAGCCCTCATACGATCACAATCAATGACGACTCGGTGTGTCATCAACTAATCCATCCTAAGGATGACATCAAACTCTGATATGTTCATGACCCAAAGGTCCACAATGAGTAGAATCCTAGAGATCTCTAACTCACAATCCCAACATATTTTATCAACACTCACCCTAGTTCTTATGGGAGAATTCACATACAATGGCTTTTCTAAGGTTTTAATCTCTAAACCCAAAGCTTCCACACATGATGCAACAATAAAAGAATGTGATGCTCCAGAATCAAAGAATACTCTTGCCCATAAGCAAAAGAGCATAAATGTACCCTGAATAAACGACTGATCTACAAGCGCATCCTGAGGTGTGATGGTGTAGACACGCCCCTAGGTCCCCGAAGTCCTGGCTTGTGAGCCCTAGCCTTGACCCCGCTCATGCCTCGCCTATCCACTGACAGAAGTAGGGCCCATGCAATGCCTGATCTACATCGTCCCTTGGCCCATGGTAGGGTAAGGAGGAACAATTCGAGTCTATGAACGTCCCACTAATGAGTAGGACTAGGGTGTCCCATAACTCTGGGATCCCTACCTGGTAAACTTGCCTCATGTGTCCAGCGTCAGGCAAAGGAAACATGTTCCCCGTGACCGTCGGCTAGTGTCCTCGAAATGTCTCCCACCTTAGGATGATTGACCCTAGCCTTAGCCTTGATAGTCGTGGCTCTATCCCTGAAACCCTTGTAGAGTAAAACTCCTCTGTTTCTTTCCTGAGCTAGAAAAAGAAGGTTGGCTCTCGATCCTCTTATCTTTAACACCCGCATCCCGGATGTTCCATGTGTCATCTACCTCCCTCTCAATGGCCATAGCTATCTTGACCATCGAGTCCAAGTCTTATAGGAGAAGTCCTTAATAATTTACCCTGATGGACAATTTCGCACCATCCTCACCCTCGAATCTTGGCCCATGTCCATGGCCACATAATCATCAGCGAAACGGGTTAATTCAATAAACTTAGTCATGTATTCAAGCACTGTCACCGTCCCTTGTTTTAGTTCCAGAACTCCCGGAAGCAGATATTGAGTGATGTTGGGAAAATTTTTATTTTATTTATTTTATTTATTTATTTTTTTGATAATCCGCAGCGACGATCCGCTTACAATCGGGAAAAACTGCCCATGAAGAGCTCATGAAACTCTTCCCATGTCATTGCCTCCAAGTCCCTCCAAGTCCCTCGAGGCTTTGACCTAATCCCACCACACTTAGGATTCGCCTTCTAGCTGAAATGTGGCTAGCTTTATCTTAGTGGCATCAGAGGTGATCTCCATAGCTTCCATAATATTTCTGACTTGGCGGAACTAATGATCAACTACCATTGGGTCCCCTCCTTCCCTGAAGGTTGGAGAATGGTGTACCTTGAACCTCTGGAGGTTACTTGGCCCTCCCTGGCTCCCAGTTGCACTAGCATGTGCAATGGTGGCAGCCATAACACTCGCCTGAGAAATAGTAGCAATCATAGCACCAATAGCCTCTATGAAGGCTTGTTGGTCAAAGGATGGGGGTAGTGGGTTGTTGCTCCGCCAATCGCCTTAACGTCCTCTTCCTCGACTAGCCATCTACATATGTCAGATAGCAATAGAGTATTACATGGTATCTAAGAATGGTACTAAAGTTTAAACTTCGAGATTTCTCTCCTCAGATAACTAATGATGCTTCAGGCCAACCACTATCACTACTCAATATCTAGAACTATCCCGCTCATTCTAACCCTTACAAGCTATGTTTTTTTTTTTTGGATAATTAAGAATTTATTACCAAAGAGGCAACGCCAAATTAAAGAATACACAGCTAAACGAGGCCCGAGGCCAAAAACAGTAAAGAAAAACTGACAAAGACCTCCCCCTATAAATATAGTGGAACAGTAAATGTACCGAACAACACAAAGCCACCAACAAAAAACAAGCCCACAATCCGGGCAAAAAGAAACAACGCAAACACAACCCGGGCAAGGCAACAAGGCCCCAACATTAATAAATCAAACACCCAATCTACCATGAGATAAAATATTAATAGGGAAGGACCATCTCTCACACATTGATCTGTTTGCAGGACTATCAAAAACCTTCTGAATACCAGAAATACGAAGTCTAACATCATCACAAATGAGGCGAAAAATAGTGTCAGTTGGAGCATAGTTGTTCTCTTGAATTCTTCTATTCCGATGACCCCAATATGGTATATAGTAGCACCTCACTAATCTTCCTCAGAATAGAGCTAAAGGACTTTCCCTTTGTTACTACCCAAGAATTCTGCTCTCCCAATTCCTGAGTTCTAGAGACTCTACACAACCATAGAATCCTCTTCCAAATACCAAATGCGAATGGCAAATCGAAGAATGGGAGTGGTTCCTGCCTTCAACATTAGCACGACAAAAGCACAAGATATAGAACTCGGTGAGACCCCACTTGAGAAGCCCTCGGGCACATGTTCCTTGTAAGGCCAACCACAATGAAAGCATGCCTCCCGATGGCTCGGGGGAAACTAGATCAATATGCCACTAACAAACGCCCCTGGGCCTAAAGTGGTTCCAAGCAGAGCTTACAGTGAAAACCTTAAGGATCTGGGGTCCAAGAGATAGTATCCTCTCTAGAGGCATCGATATGGTAATTGGCAATAACTGTTTTGATAGCACAAGGTCCCCCGACCAGCATAGGGCCAATTCCACCGCCCCTCATCATCAACTTCGGGCCTACTCGAGCATTACAAATGAATCGGGTGATAGTCATACAAGATCCGCTCACCATAATAGCGAGAGAGGACCAACCGGTTCCGTAAATCATGCCATAAAAAGGTCGCCACACCGTCTACCCACCTCAGGCTTTGCGAGGGCCCGATCCTCTCTAAGTCAAGGATTTTCCGCCAACTCCAGGAACAATTCGTAGGGACCTTTGCATTCCGTAGACTCCCCGTCGCAGATAAAAACCTCCGCACCCACGCCACCCATATGGAGTCCTTCTTGTAGATTAGATTCCAGATATGCTTCATAACATTTGAATCATTCAGGTCTTTAACACGTCTGAGGCCCAAACCGCCCTCCTTTGGAAGACACCGACTCCCAATTGATCTTAGCACGACTTTAGCGCTCCGGAATTTCCTGCACTATAAGAAGTCGCATCGATCGCTCAATCTTAGATATAGTATACTTGGGATAATAAACAGCCGCACTAGCATAATTGTATATCAGATAAGACCATAATCACCAGAACTCCGCCGCATAAGATAAAAGAATTGCTAGTCCAAGACTAAATTTGGTCAGAATTTGAATAAGAGGCATACAATCACCGTGGAGCGAAACCTTATAGGAAATCGAGGGACTCCCAAATATCTCATAGGAAACCCGCCCGCATCGTAATTTCGGTGATGCTCAACAAGCCATTCCTAACTTCAATGTAAACCCGGGCCAGGAAAATGGCACTTTCGTTTGTTCACTGGGGTCCCAAGAAGCTCGCAACCCTGCTTAATTCCTTGGGCCCATGAAGACCCGAACACCGAACGCTGTCCCACCGTAAAATAAAAACATATCATCTCGCAAAGCATAAGTGAGTTAAGCTGATTTCCTCAGATCCGGTGAAATCAAACCCTTGCCTAATGGTTGCCACCACTAAGGATCTAAAAGGCCTCCACTATGGTGTGATGAATAAAAAGATGATAATGGGTCCTACCTTAACCCACGCCATGAGCAAAAAACCCGGCTAGAAGCTCACCATTTACCAAATGTAGAAGGACTCGGTAGTGATGCAAGCCATAATACATTTCATAATAGGTGAGTAGGGGTACCTTAAGGCCAGAGAGAATACTCAAGATACAATCCAACTAATCGTGTCGATGCCTTCATGATGTCAACCTTCAACGTACACCGGAAGCGACCATCACGATGGTAGTTTAACATAAGGGCCCGGTGATATGACATTGCCTTAATGCCCGACCTTGTACAAAAAGGATCATGAGGGGCCTGGAGCAATATCCGGGATACACTGCTTTTAACTCTCGCAAAGAATGATCTTCGAGATGCACTTATGCGATGGTGTTGGCAACAAGAAATAGCCTATAATCATGCATAGAACTGTGGATCGGGAAACCTTTAGGCACCAAAGCTATAATCAGATAATTTAATCTCGGCTACCTGCATTCAAAAAGGAACTCACAGCTGCGCAAACATCACTTCCAATAATGCCCCAAGCCGCCTTGAAAAACGTGAGGAAACCACACGGCCAGGAGCTGGAATCATCAATGGAAAAATGGCTTCCTTGATCTCCTCATGGGAAATTGCTTTATTCAGTGTATCCATATGCTGAGGGGACCACCTGAAGCCATCCAAACTATTTAAATACTCGGAGCGGTTAGCTGAGGGTTCATCAGAACATAAAATACCTTGGAAGTGTCTTACAGCTTCCTGCCTGATGGCAACCGGGTCTTCAGTTCTGCAGCCATTCGCCATAGTAATAACCTTTAAAGCACTCCTAGCATTACGAGCTTTGATAGCCTTGTGGAAGAAGCTAGTGTTCTGATCCCCGAGTTTAAGCCATTGAACTCTAGATTTTTGCTTCAAGAAACCCTCCTCAGCAACGGCTAAGTCATGATAATTCTTTAAGCAACTCTTCTCAATTTCCCAAAGATAGATTAGAGGACTGTTAAGCACAAAGCAGATTGGCCTGCAAAGTGCCCTCGGGTCTAGTACCTACAACGCGCTCATGCAAACCACTAAAAAGATTCTAGAAATTGAAGGCTTTTGTGGTGGCCTTCACACTTTTCGCTTTTATGTCATCAACATCGGAGGACCGAAGACTTCATAACTCCACGCCCTTTACAAGCCCAATGAAGCTCTGGATGATCAAATTTCAAATTAAAGAATTTGCGATGAGCTTCCCTGGGCCCCCGTGGACCGATTTTCCTCTCGTGACCGGTGCGCGGGCAATGGGATCGATAACCTGTGGGGAGAACTTCCGTGAATGCATCGGGGAATATATCCAAGCTACTCTCATTTTGAAGGCATCTGTCTAACTTCCTAGCTATGAGGTTAACACCCGCTTGACGGTTCATCCAAGTGAATAAAGGCCCCAAGAAAGGAACATCCGCAAGCTCAAGGGAGAACAGGCACTCGTGGAAGTCATTCATGGCCGTGTCATTCACCGTGTTTCCCCCGGACCTTTCACTGCTAAATCTGGTGGTATTGAAATCGCCCATAATCATCCAGGAATTTTGGCCAACCAAGGGCTCACAATTATATATACTTGCAGAACTCTTCTTTCCTGGGCTCCATGTAGTTGTTTGAGGCGTACACTCCGCGATAACTAAAGGGAGAAAGTTACAAAGACAAGAATGTGGCAAAGCATAGCTTCTGGTCCATGGAATGAATAATATCAATGTCGACCTTCCTCGTGGTTTCCACAAATCCGCATTCTACTGCCGAGCATGCTCATAGTTCATGGAAAAAGCCTCCACCTGAAAAGTGAGCTAAAATTCTGCCCTTGTTAGGTGCTCGTGACCCGAAGCCTAAGAGACAAATAAAATCAAGAGCATGGAACTTACAAAAGAACGCACTTCCTCTTTGCTGGAGGGGGTCGTTCAAGCCCCCTTAGTTCCAAGAGGCGAACTTAACCATTGGGAAGATGTGGAGTCCCCTATCCCCGATCTTAATTAGCCGAGTTCAGCTTTCTTCAATTTCTTGAACTTCCTGAAAAGAGGCATTTTCGTGCGTGATGTCCAGCTCATCAACCCTTTTATAAAATCCTAAAGTGTCAATAATGGGAGAGGTATCCGAAAATAAGTGTTTGCGAAAGTGGCAACGGACCTTTCTCTTCCCCATTAGGATCCTCTACCTCATGTGAAGCGCTAGACAAGCAAAGGTGTTGCCATGCACTGAGAGGGGCGGCAACCCTAATGCACTTTGCTAACGCCCACTACGTCCAAACTAAACTAGCCTTCAGACAAGGCATAGAGAAATGTATTCTTAAATAGTGGACTTTTCACTACGATGCGTTACAAGAGGAATGGCTACCATGCAAATGGAGTTTCCAAATGCTATCTTCAATCCTTTCCCCATTTCATCAATTCCTTCCTCAAGAATCGTTTCATGCTTACTGCTCCTGTGAATCAGGAGATCATGCCACTGCTCGGTCTCTAGCTTGACAATTTAACAGTTATGACCAAATAGCTTGCATTCAGAACAACATTGAGGAGCCCAAGGATATTCGATCCTTATCAGAATAACTCGCGCATTACTCCCGTCCAGATTAATGTATTTAGGGAACTCACAATCAACCCCAACCTCTATACAAATTCTAGCAAAAGACAATTTTGTTTGGTTTTCAGTGAGAGGATCAAGGTGTAACGGATTCCAATGGTTTCGTAATGCAGCCCAAGACACGTGCTTGTCCAAGATTCCAGGAATGTTATTAACTCGAATCTAAAATTGGTATAGATGATAATTGAATGTTGAGCATGTCCATTCCAGGTTTCCATGCACATAATATGAACGGTCTCCCTGCTAAGTGCCATGGTCTAGCATCCATAACCCAGTCCCGCGCCTCCGGTCCCCGAACTGGGCAGCACAAAACCATTCCCGCTTGTTGATATTTCCCAGATCTTCCTCTTGCCCCAAAGTCCGTTAACTGTAGATCGCACCACCGGAACTGAGTCGCTTGTCCGCAAACTCGCCTCTACTAAACACCCCTTCCACATGTCGATGCCCCTATTCACTCCGCTTTCATTATCTGAGGCTTTAAGAATGTTTACCTTCTCAGCATAACGCGGCCCATAGAACTCCGTAACTTAATTCTCGTTACGTGCATAGAGACCAAGCTTTCCAAGACTTTACTCGAGTGATCGATTAGCCATCTCCATAGGCCAATGGTAATGAAAACTACAAGCATAAAGGAACATACCATTTTCCGCCGGGCCCGACCCCTTCCTCGCATTCTTGTCTTGCTTGCTAGGAGAAGGAAATGACTTGCCAAAACCAGGGGAGGACTTCGGGTGACTTCCAACGGCTGGATTTGAGTTCGCCGGTACGCGATGCGCATTTGAGCTTGTCTGGCCGAGCTAAGCTTTGTTTTTAGGTGTCATGCTTCACCCATGTCGACTCCCCAACAAATACTCGAGGCCGGGTTCGTGACGCCCGATGAGTTCCAATGGCTAGATTTGAGCTCGTCGGGAAGGCTCGTCGGGCGAAGCGAGCTTTGTTTCCGGCGATGAGTACTTCGCGTTACCGGCTCCGATGATGGCTTCAACAGCACCTGAGGTACCTTGATCTGCTTCAATGGAGACGCCGGAGACCCCCTCCGAGGAGCACGCACCGATTGCAACCACACCACTGTGTTCGCTTTGGGAGAACACGCCATGGTCGTGCGGTTCAGCGTTGGTCCCCTTTTTGGGAGCCCCGAGACGGAAAATCCCATTTGGGGCGAAAATCGTGGACCACTCCACGACACGAGACCCCGCCACCGAGTGACCGTCTTCAATGCGTTGTGGTAGTTTGCCTTAAGGGCCGTTCCATCTTCAGCCATACAATATGGTTTCCTCAAGCTATCAGGATACATGCATTTATTGCTTGGTTGGTATTAAGACGGAGTTGGCTATGAATAAACTACTCAAATGGGTTTATTTAACTCCATATCTGTACGTATTACGCCGTTCTAATGTTGAAGACGGGAATCATACATTGATCGGCCTGCCAATTCAACTAGCGGTATTTGGTTGAGGATGTTAAGGTTATGTGGAGATGTCGATTACCGCGGAGTTGGGAGAATGAATTCTTGTGGGTAAGTGCTACTAAAGTCTTTTTGCGCTATAATTGAAGGTTGCGTGAGGTGCAACCATATATCACTTGTGAGACAACGAATAGTAGAGTTTATGAGGAACATCTTTTCTCCCTACGTGCTATTTTCACCTTATCTGTAATGACGTTCGATTAAGAATTTCTAGTTTTCAAAAAGTTGCGGACAATCCAGTGAACAGGACAATGTGTGAGAGATGGTCTTTTCCACTTAATATTCTTGGCCATGGTAGGTTGTCTGGGTGATTGATGGATTACGACTACGGTTGGGGGGTACGGTCTTTGTGACAAGTCTGTTTGCCTTTACTACAGGGTGTGGGCAGGTTGTGGTTGGAGTTACCGCACGGAATGTGGGTGTGAGCATGGTTTTAGTGTTCTCATTTATTTGTTATTTATTTATGTTGCCCTATGTTTAGGGAGGTGTTGTCCATTTTATTTCCCTTGGGCCTTCAGGCTCGTGTATTCTTTGGTTGTGGCGTTACGCGCTTTTTGGGCATTTTCACTTAATTATCGAAAAAAAATATACAACCCTTATACACATATCATAAATGATACGAACTAAGTCAACTTGTAGAGACGTGATCAAATTGGCTTGGGTGGCTCTAGGCGTCGAAGCGGATGGATGACCTTGACCCGTTGCTTATATGGAAGCAGGGAACGGTATGTCTGAGGAGCCTTACAATCGGTGATGGGATCCGATTGATAAGTCTTGATGACATGCGGAATAACCGATAAGTTCAAGGGATTTCTTTAAGGGCAAAAAGAAATTCAAACTCTCAATTTTATAATCATAAAAACTTATAGAATGTAGGGATAACAAACCTTTAAATAGGCGAAAAATGAAAGAATAGAAACTAAATTTCCTTTTTTTTTGGTTGACCTGAGAAAGTAAAATTTTAGTGTACGGAGGATGTATTTGAGGCATTAGGAGTTTTTGGTGTGCTAAAGCCCCCCTTCGATTTGCTTTTCGTGGAGTTAGGCGCAAATTCTCTGACTTAAAGACAAAATGTCACACCACTGATTTCCATAGTGTGATTTATATTTATTTACCATTCTTTTTTTTTCACGCTTGAGTCTACCCAACATAGGACTCTTTAAAAAATCTGCTTTGCATAAAAGAGAGTACACCCTTGCCCCAGCCTACGCACCATTTATATCAACTGTATTTCTTAAACACTGAGTCAAAACTCCACTTGGAGTAATCGCCTAGAAACGTGGTGAAACTCAACTCTAGGTCTCAAAACATATATATACATATCACTATGCGAAATTAGAATCTGATACCAAAATATACCTTACACTTGATGAAATAATATTTACACAAAATCCAAAACTTTCTACAAAGTGTCCCCAAACCTTAATCATAAACGAATATACAATGACCGTGATGATATAGGCTTATCAGAAATATCCCAATTACTTAGACCTCCACAAAACACTAGATGTTCACCGAAATGTATACGGAATACACGACGTAACAAAGGGTGGCGCCGCAATTCGACCTCCGAAAATACATAAGTCAAACTCTCAGTCGTGCGAGTGGTCTAAATACCATCTAAGGTGGAGAGGGAATAATGGGGGTAAGGATCGACAACTCAATGGTAGATCCACTAACCAATACATGCTTATAAAACATTTCAAAATACAAATAATTCAACACATCTCAAAACATGAGCATTTTCAGTGTAGGTTGATGTGAAGTAAATGATTGCAATACTACCTACTCTAGGCCCTCATGGAGTGACTCTTTTGGGCTTTCACTCAGGGACTAGCCGATCATCCCCAAACAACGACAGACTATGGACTTACTGCCGAGGATATGCCCACATCATTATAACGACAAATTCTTGGGACTTGCCGCGAGGGGATATGCCACCCACATCCCATTATATCATGACCTTTAAGGACTACAACCGGGGACTAGTCATAGTCTCGTGTCCTTACGTAATCGGACTCACAGTCCCATACCCATGTCATGCTTTAAAACAATTTCACAAGCATTCACCCACATGGATATTTAAGCATCATTTTGATTAATTCAAAGAATTCCGCGATATAGAAAATACACATTTATGTATATCATTAGAAAATCACCGAGTTCAAGCATGGAATGGTACATCATTTCAGCAAACCATAGTATAATGAGGAGAAGGTTACAAGATCCCTACCTTTGTAGTTCAAAATCCACAAATCTCGAGGAGTCAAGCGAGGCTACCTCGAAGGATGCGATTAACAGAGTCATAAGATTTCTTGGCCTCAAACAATCAGTTTATAAAATTACCCGATTGGTTCATTACTATATACTAGAATCACACATATTCTTATACCTACAAACATAAACCTTGATCCTTCAAGAGCACTCTCTTTTACACTTACTAATATCAACATTTACTTTTATAATGCGAGAACACAAATAGCACACACAACACTTGTGCCTTGTTTTCCCGACCTTTCTCGAGAGCCCTTTTCTTTTCTTAACTACCATTTTGACCAGCCATACGTTTTTTTTTGTTCCTATGAATTAACTTTGGCCAGAAGTTCTCTATCTCTTCTTTCCACTGTTTCACAAATCAGGTCATTCGGACCTCGAATCAAGTTATAGTTTTACACTCGACCTCCCAGAGACCATTTCCTAGGAATGAGAATCTGTGTCCTCCCTTCACCCATACTTTGACAGTGTAGAACAAATGAGCCATAATTTTGGCCACATTTTCTTCATGAAGTTACCTTTATGTGGATACTTTGGAAAGGATTTTGAATCACTCCATTTGGATCCAATATGCTTTCGACTTATGACTCAAAACGAGGCGCTCCGGAACATGGGGATGAATCTGTATCGACTTTCAACCTCAAATTCAAGTCTTATGAGGATTTAGTTCTTGTTCTTGGTTTACTTCTAGACATTCGAAGGGCTAGGTCTTGGGCTTCTTCTCCAACTGGAATCATCCAGTTCGGAGTTCTTTAGGCCAACTTATGGCCAAAACACTGTCATGGGGTCAAGGGGAAAGCTGGACAGCACCTCCCTTGGACACACACACATGCCATCTTCACAAAACTAGTCTTTTACAATTTAGGGTTCCACCAAACTCACCTTTCATCAAATCAGGGTTAGGATGTAATCCCAACAAAACCCTAGAGATATAACCAAAGTCCATAAAAATACAACTAAATACTCAGATCATGTTTCACATGCACTTAGTGAACTTTCCACCCAAAACCAAGCTCCTTCAAGCCTTTTCTCCTCCTTCTCTCTAGCTTCTCTCTAGAACTCTCTCTCACTTTTTAAATTTCCAGAATTTTCCACTTCCTAGCAAATTAACATGTCTGTTACGGCACATTTCATTGATAAATCTTGGACATTACATAGTCTAATCCTGAGGTATAACAAATTAACATGTTCTTTTGTTTTTTTTTTTTTGGATAATTAAGAATTTATTACGAAAGGGCGACGCCCAACCAAAGAATACAAAAAACCAAGGCCCATAGCCACAAACAAGGCAAACAAGGCAAAAGAAAAACGGACAGCACCTCCCTTATAAATATAGGAAAGGGCAACAGCCCGAACAACACCAAACCACCAAAACACAAGCCCCCTGGCGGGCAAGAAGCAATCCAGATCGCACGACCAGGGCTAAGGCAACTAAGGACACAACAAACACAAGTCAGGCAGCCGAACTACCAGGAGATAAAATATTAAGAGGGAAGGACCATCTCTCACACATTGATCTGTTTTCAGGACTATCAACAACCTTCTGAAGACCAGATACACGTAGTCTAACATCATTACATATGAGGTGAAAAATAGCATCAGCAGATAAAATTAACATGTTCTTTCTTAAATTAAGTATAATTTTTTTATTCATTGTTTACTTAATTGATAATTTTGTTATTTTTTCATGTTTATTTATGTCCTTGCCCTCCGCCACAAGTGATGTGCTACAGAGGTGTTGATAGATGCTATGCTAGGGTGGAATGTGGACTCAAGGTTATCCGCTATTATAGTGGATAATTGCTCTACTAATGACAGTATGATTGGAAAGATAAAAGCAAAATTGAATGTTGATTGCTTATTGAATGACGGGTCTTTACTTACGTATGCGTTGTCTTTATATCTTGAACCTTATTGTTAGGATTGGTTTAGATGTGATCCAAGCATGCCTTTGATAATGTCGGGGGACAAGTATGGTTTTTGAATGACATCTCAGAAAGAATAGAAAGGTTTGAGGATGTTTGTCGACAAATGAAAGTTCCTTGTACTAGAAGATTGGGTTTGGATTGTCCAACAAGGTGGAACTCCACTTATCTAATGCTTAAAATTTCTTTGGCTTCTTTGGTTGTGGGGCTTGCCTTTTGGAAATAAACGCTTATTTATCCAAAAAAAAAAAAAAAAAACTGCTTTGGCTTATAAAAATGTGTTTCCTAGACTTAAGTTGTTTGAGTCACACTGTAACACCGGTATATTAATATATGTTTTGTTATATTCAGGTAAGGATTTTTGGGGAGCAAATGCAACTTATGCCCTAGGATATTTTATATTGTGATTAAGATTAGCCATCTTAATGGTTGGTTTAATTAGAGGATTAGCAAAGTGTGTTAGATTGCATTTTATGGCATATGTAGTTAACTATGCAATTAGGTAAGTTTAGTAGTTTTGTTAGGATTTGTAATTAAGTATGTGAAGGACCACTTTTTGAAAAACTTGTTAGTGGAGAGGGAGTAAAGTGCAGTCATGCTTGTGAGCTATGTGGCATCATGAGGGCATGACTTTCTTATATGCAAGCTAGGAGCTCTTGACACATGGCAAGTGCATGAAGAGCTTACCTTGGTAAACAAACCAATTCCTCTTGGTTTTGGATGCTAGACCAACTTCTTGATAGGAAGTGGAAGGTGCGGAATTTTTAGAAGTGAGAGGAGTTCTGAGAAGCTACAGAGAAGGAGGAGAAATGGCTTGAAGGAAAGCTTAGTTTTGGTGGAAAAAAGTTCACTAAGGTCAATGAAATGTCGCATGTGAATGTTGCTCCTTAGCGATGACCTAACAGTCTCCACATTGATTCACGGGGATGACAAAGCGAGATGGTGGGGGTGGGTTGGTGGGAGTTGACCACCTGCGACTGCCATTCCAAAAGTTGACTTGCACGATAGGATATTTCTAAGGATGCCCATTTAGACCTGCGTCACGAAGGAGCGTGTTTCGTAGTCCGTGGAGGCCTTGTCAGGGCGCACATCGAATCCGGGAAGATCGCCGTCGGCATCAACGACCTTAGCGACTCAAAGCGTATGCGGTGTTGAAGGCTCGATAAGCGGCCTTCGCGAGTCATTGGTACCCTCCCGGATACGCAAGATAATGCTCCCTGACCTCCAAACCGGTCGTCTGCGAGAAGGCGCTCGATTGATGCCCTTCGGCCCTACATGGTGGTAAAGCCTGCGATCTTGGTGCTTGAGGTGAATCGAATCTAAAGTCGGTTACGAAGGGGGTTTAGTGCAGTGTAAATGGGTAATGAAGCTTCGTTGATACGGGGACCACCATAGATTCGGAGGTTACGGTGAGTGATTTGGGTGAAGAATTTTGGAAATGAGCAAGGATCCTCTCGATTGAAATCTGGAAGACCACGATTTCTCCATTCACCTGCAAAAAGCGGGGAGAGGCGCTTACGTTCTCTAAGCGGAGTGTAGAGCGATGGGAAACTTGTTGTCAAACCCAGATGGAGCGGTGGCGGAAGGCATTGATATGTGGAGGGTGTTTGGTTGGGCAAATTTTTGGACAAGCGTCTCCTTTTTTCGGTGGTGCGCTCTTTGGTGACAGCGCCGGCGAAGGAGATGCCCCGTATATCCCACGGCGGGATAGCCTATACTTCTTTGGGATTCGAGGACAGGATGCTCGGGATTGGGTCATGGAATCGGGTCCATGGAATCTTGAAGGGAGACCTTTCATATTACGTGCATGGCAGCCAGGTATGGATATGCTGAATATCCAGCTCACCACTATCCCAATTTGGGTCAAATTCTATAATATTCCTCTTGAATATTGGACAAATACAAGCCTTGAGTCATTGCTAGTCTTGTTGGAGCTCAGCTCCCATCTCGATTCCCTCAGGAATGGTCAGTTATCTTTTGCTAGAATATGTGTAGAGGTGGGGGTCGAATGTGATTTTCCTAAGTCTGTACTCCTGGATATGGGTAATGGCAAATACACTAAAATAAGGATTGAATATCCTTGGGCTCCACAATGTTGTTCCTACGTAACGGTTTGTATAAATTGAGTAAATTGTCATCTTAGAGAGTCAGGAGAATTAATTAAAAATTTGTCTCCATAAATCCACAGGGTTGTGGTTGGGAAGAGGTCTTGGTTATTGACGGGAAGGATCCTCGGGTATCGGGATGGTTGGCAAGAGCCGACGGGAGCTGCTTGAAGTGATCTTTTGATAGTTACAGTGATGCAGTAATAGGGCGCAATAAAATTCCCCTTTGTTTCCTATCTTGAGGAAGTAATGAAGTTGGGCTGCGAGATGTCGACGATTGCACGGAAATACATTTGGATACAGCTCAACGTGAGGAAAGTGTACTTGAGAACCTGACAAAGGCTTTAACTATGTCTGAATCGATCCTAACAGAGTACTCTAATACCTCTCCTATTCTGGACACATTCAAGCATATTAAAATAGTGGATGAGCTGGATTTCACGCCAGTTCCTCTGTCTAAGAAGAAGATCAAGCAAATGAAAAAACGGAACCTTGCTTCTAAGCAGGAACCAGTGGTGAGGGGGTCTACACTTCTTCCCAATGGTTAAATTCGCCGCTTGGAATATAAGGGGGCTGAACGAACCCCTTAAGCAAAAAGAAGTGCGTTCACTTGTGAGTCCATGCATTAGTTTTGTTTGTGTTTTGGAAACTCGGGTCACGACTCATAACAAGAATGAGAATTTTCAACTCTCTATTTCCGGGCTGGAAGCTCTTCCATAACTATGAGCATGCTATGCTTGGCCGAATTTGGATCTGTGGAAACCCTGAAAAGGTTAGCATCGATGTTATCCATTCTATGGACCAGGCCATACTATGTCACGTGCAAGCTCTCGGGGTTAACTATTCTTTTTGGTCTTTCGGTCGTTTATGCCTCGAATAATTACATCGATAGAAGAATGCTGTGGCGCCACCTTCTGTGGTGTGAACCCTTGGTGGGCCAAAATCCTTGGTTGATAATTGGTGATTTCAACACCACCAGGTTTGTCAGCGAGAAGTCGGGAGGCAACATGATGAATGACACGGCCATGAATGATTTTCACGAGTGTTTGTTCAATCTTGAACTGGCGGATATCCCTTTCTTGGGGCCCATTTTTACGTGGATGAACCGTCGAGAGGGGGAAAATTTTATAGGTAGGAAGCTAGACATTGCCTCAAAATGAATCTTTGTATGGATATATGTTTCCCCAATCACGATGTGATCCTCCATCTAGTTTATCGGATCGCCTGCGGTTACCGGCTTAAATGTTAGGTAGACAGGGGCATGAGGCTCACTACCCTTCAAATTTTTTAATTTTTGGGCTGACCACCCGGCCTTCCTTGAATTAGTAAAGGAAGCTTGGCAAAATGAAGTGTATGGTACACCCATGTATAGGTTGATGCGCAAATTGAAGAGGGTGAAGGCCGTCCTTAAGTCTTTCAACTTCCACACTTTTGGTAAGCTAACGATCGAGGTTAATGTGGATGCCAAAGAGTCTCTCAACCATGCCCAATCTTAAACAATCCGTGACCTCACGGTGGTAAATGAGAAGAATTGTTTAAAGACTTACCATGATCTAGCCTGTGCTGAGGAGGGGTTCCTGAAACAGAAATCCAGAGTTCAGTGGCTTAAACTTGGAGACCAGAACACCAGTTTCTTCCATAAAGCTGTCAAAGCTCGGAATGCTAGAAATTCGATAAAAGTTATTACTTTGGCTAATGGGTGCAGATCGGACGTAGGAGGCCAGCATCAAACGGGACAATTGTAGTGGCTTCGAATGTGCTTTGTGATGGAGGTCCCCAGTGACCATCTTTGGATGTTAGATAACCTAGAGAGTCTCATGTGGTCCCATAACATCTGGACATTTTAAATAGTGAGATATAACCCTTGAGGAGATCAAGAAGTCCATGTCCTCTATTGCTGACTCCAAAGCCCCGGGCCCCGATGGTTTTTCTGCTCTATTCTTCAAGGCAGCGTGGAGTATCATTGGGAGGGATGTTTGTGAAGCTGTGGTTTCTTTTTTTTTTTAAATACGGATGTATGCTTAGAGATAAAATTGCACTGTAATTTTAGCATTAGTTCAGGTCCTAACCTGTTTCCATGCATGATTATAGGCCTATTTCTGTTGCAATACTATACATAGTACATATATCGAAGATCATTGTAGAGTTAAGCGATCTCGTTCACGAGATTATAAGCCATTCTCGATGCCTTTTGTACAAGGCCGTAGCATTCTCCGAGACAATATCCTTATCACCCGAGATTATGATCAACTATCATCGAGACATTGATCAGCCCTAGGTGTGCGCTCAAAGTTGGCGTCAGAAGGCCTATGACACAATTAGTTTGGAGCGCATCTTTGAAGTCACATCGAAATAGGTGCACCAAGTACCTTATGAGATGTATTAGAGCTTGCATCACCTCCCCATCTTTCTCACGTGAGTAGTGAATGGTGGTGACGGGTTTCTTTGCTGGCAATCGAGGGCTTGACGAGGGACCCCCTTATCCTTTATTGTTCCATCCTCATTATGGAAGCTTTCTCAAATCCTTATCACTTTGGCGACCCATATGTCAAGATTTTGATTTCATCCAAATGTAAGGAAGTTAACCTAACACATTTTATGCTTTGCGAGATAGTACTATTTTATTTTTGGCGGTGGGTTTCGGTCCGGTATCGAACTATCATGGATGGCCTTGGCAGTTTTGAAAACTTTTCGGGGCTGAAGTGAACGTCCAAGAGTGCCATGTTCGCTATGGCGGGGTAAATGATGATGTAAGAATGATTTCTTGAACATTACGGGCTTAGGTTGGGAAGGTTTCCAATGAAATATCTCGGAGTCCCTTTGATTTCTCTTAGACTTTCCATTGTATTTTGACCACTCCTTGAGTAAGAGTATGGCGAGAATCCAATCTTGGATCAGCGGATCATTATCTTATGCGGGAAGTGCGGTGGTGCATCGGGATACGCATAGCATTCGGGTGTCTTGGTGCGATTTTCATTATTCCCAAGTTCACTATTGCAAAAATTGAGCAATTATTCAGCAGTTTTTTGTGGTCCGGTAAAATGGGTTTTAACCAGCGTGCAAGGTCAGGTTAGATTGTCAGTTTGTCTCCCGAAAGGAGGAGGGTGGTTTGGGTCTGACATTAAGATTCGAACGATGCAAATATTATGAAACATACGGAATTTTGTTTTATATAAAAGACTCATTATTATGGGTGGCACAGGTTGGGAGATGGTACTTAAGACAAGGGAGTTTCTGGTGTGCAAAAGTCCCGAGCCAAGGCTGCTCTGAGTTGTAATTATCCGATTAAGGGATAGGATCGGACCTCTCCTAAAACACAAGGTGTGCAATGATTGTTCAGGACCTTTTTATGGCATGGTGTGTTGGAATCAGGGTTGGATCCTCTCTTTCCTTGTTATGGTGAAAGAATCATAGGACTGTATTCATAGAAGCGCTCATGTCGGCGGAGGTTATTGATGAAGGTAGATGGAAGCTATGGCCTGATTCAGTGGACCCGGCAGTGCTGTCAGGATAGTTGTGTTGATTATCGGCTTGATGTCTGGCAGTGAGGATAAGCGTCTGCGGGCCTTTTTGCTTCTTCTGGGATTTTCTCTGTTAGCTCATCGTGGCACCATATTAGACCGAAAAAGCCGGTTGTAAACTGGCACTCTACGATCTGGTTCCCCCAAGCTATTAGGAGACATGCTTTTATTGTGTGGATGGCTTCATCCAGACCAGTTAGTTACTCTAGATAAACTAAGAGTGGGATACAACTCTCGTTCTGTGTTTTTCTGTAGGGTGGAGTGGTGAAGATAGAGACCACTTGTTCTTCGGTTGCCTTCTGTGTTATCGGATGAGGATTTTAAGGTTATGTGAATTCTAGAATCTTGAGAAATTGGGAGAATGAATATTTTATGGGTAGCTGCGTCCAAGGAGTAAATCTATCCTCTCTATTACTAAAGAGGATTGCATAGGTGCGACAATCACACATATGGAACAACGGAATAGTAAGAATTCATGAGAACATTTTTGTTCCGTGATGCCATTTTCCACCTCATTTTAGCATTGATGTTAGACTTAGAATATCGGGTGACCGGAAGGTTGTTGATAATCCCAGCCTATGAGCTTTATGTGAGAGGTGGGCCTTCCCGCTTAATATCCTTGGCAATTGTGGTTCGTCTACTTGAAGTGTGATTGGTGGTCCTCTGGAGTGTTGGGGACTTCTCTCCTTTTGGTCCTTGGTTGCTTTGGCCCGGGCTGTGGGCGGGGTCTTTGGGTTTCGCTTTTTGCCGGTTGTGGGAGAAGCCTGTTTTGGTTGGTGTGTGCCTCTTGGTGTTTTGAGGGAGTTGTTCGGGCGTGCCACTTTCCTCCTATTTAGGGAGGTGCTGTCCGTTTTTTTCTTTTGGCTTTTGGGCTTTCTCATACATGTAATTTCTTGGTTGGTTGTGGGGGCTTTGCCTTTTGGTAATAAGTGTAATTATCAAAAAAAAAAAAAAAAAGAATTTCACTAAGGTATGTAAACATGATCTTTGAAACCTTTGTTGTATTTCTATTGGACTTTGGTTAAATTCTAGGGTTTTGTTGGGATTTTATCCACAACTAGATTTGATGAAAGAGTGAGTTTGGTGGAACCCCTAAATTGTAAAAGGCCGGTTTGTGAAGATGGCATGTGTTTGTGTGTCGAGGGAGAGTCGTGACCGACTTTCCCTTGACCCACGAGTGTTTTTTTTTTTTTTTTTTTTTTGGATAATTAAGGAATTTGCTTGAGGGAACAGCACCTTGACTCAAAATACAAGAACGGAGGCCAGAGGCCCTGGCGAGCGAAAACGGAGAGCACCTCCACTATAAATATGGGAATGGGCAACGGCCCAAACAGCAAAAGCCACCAACAAAGACCTGAGGCCCCTTACTTATCAAAAAGAAAAAAAAGACCTTGCAAGCCCACGTCAGGAGCCCGAAAAGAAGCAACCTGAGGAACAGCCCTGGCAGACGAGGCCATGAGGCCCAAACAATCACAAATCAAGCATCCCGACCTACCCGGGAGATAAAATGTAATAGGGAGGACCATCTCTCACATTAGTCACATTTGCGGGACTATCAACAACCCTACGGGAGACCGAAATACGAGAGTCTAACATCATCACAAATGAGGTGAAAAATAGTAGTGTGTCGAATTTGGAGCATAGTTGTTCTCATGAATTCTCTTATTAGATGACCACAAATGTTAGATAGTAGCACCCCACGCAATCTTCCTTGTAAGCAGAAGTGAAGGACTTTCCCTTGTTGGCAATTACCTGGTCGTTCTCCCGATTCCTCGGAGTTCTAGAGACCCCACGACCATAGAATCCTCTGCGAATACCGAATTTGTGAAATGGCAGCAGAAGAATAGAGTGGTTCTGTCTTGACATTAGCACGACCAAAATACACAAGATATAGATTTGGTGAGACCCCACTTGAGAAGCTTATCTGGGTAACCAATCATTCATTGCAATGGACAATGAAAGCATGCTGATGGCTTGGGAAACCAAATCGAATAGTGCCAATTAACACTTGGCATCTTTGTAAAAGTGGTTCAAGGCGGAAGCTGCAGTGAAAGCCCGGAAGGACCTAGGTCAAGGAGATAATAATGTCTCCTAAAGGCATGCGATATAGTAATTGGCACAAGCGTTCTGATAGCAATGGCGGTCACGGTGCGATAGGCCCGATTCCACCCCCTTCATCGATAACTCTGACTATGGCGTTGATGAATTGAAGAGTCATACAAGACTCTCCATAATAGGGAAGGAGAGGACCAATAGGGTTCAATCATGCCATAAAAGGTCGCCTTCCGTTACCCACCTTGTGCTTTATGAGGAGTCGATCCTCTCTCTAAGTTGAAAAGTTCCATGACTGGGAAACAGCTTCGTAGGGACCTTTGCATTCCAGAGAGCTCCCCACACCGCGAATAACACCTCGCACCCGCCACCTGAGGTCCTTCTTGTGAAACTGATTCTAGACATGCTTCATAACATTTGGTCTATTCGGATCTTTAACAACGTCCCGAGGAGACTAAGCGCCCTCTCCTTTGGAAGACACGCGATTCCATTTGATCTTAGCCCGCGGCAAACATGAATATCGGACCATGAAACTCTTGAGATAGTGCCCGATCTTGGATATAGTATACTTGGGGATAATAAACGGAGTTGCTGGTGCAATTGTATCTGCTGACATAAGACCGAAATGTCGGTATGTCTAGGCATAAGATAAGAGATTTGCTTGTCAAAATGGTCTGTGTAATTCTTTGAATAAGGCATACAATCACCGTGGTGAGCCATGACCAGTGTTTGGCCATAAGTTGGCCTAAAGAACCCGAGCCCCGGATGATTCAGGGTGGAGAAGAAGCCCCGAAGACCTAGCCTTCGAATGTCTAGAAATGACAAAACTAAACCTTACCATAAGACCTTTAAATTTGAGATTGAAAGTCGGATACGGTGTCCCATGTTACGGAGTAGTTCTGTTTTTTTGAGTCATAAGTTGAGTTAGATTGATCCAAATGGAGTGATTTAAAATCCTTCTCAAAGTAGCCACATAGGGGAGTAACTTCATGAAGAAAGGATGGCCAAATTTTGGCTCATTTGTTCCCATAATTTCGTCAAAGTAAGGGTGAAGAGAGGGCACAGATTTTGTCCCTAGGAAATACTCTCGGGGAGGTCAGAGTGTAAAAACCATAACTTTTGATTTTGAGGTCCGAATGACCTGATTTAAGAGGCTTTGGAAAGCTAAGAGATAGGGGAACTTTTGGTCAGAAGACAACAGTGAACAAAAATGTCACACCCTGATTTCCACGGTGTGATTTATGTTATTTTACCATCTTTTTTTTTTTTTTCATCATGAGTCCCTAACATAGGACTCTTTCAAAATCCAACACTTTGCATAAAAGGGGCTACCACTAATACACACCATATATCAACTTTTGTATTTCTTGAAACACAGTCGAAACTCCACTTGGGTAATCGCTGAAACGTAATTAAACTGATTCCGGGTCTCAAAACATATATACATATACATGCGAGGTAAGTCCTCAATACCCAGAGACTATACACTTACACTTGATCAAATATAATATTTACAAAATCCCAAAACTTTCTACAAAGTGTCCCGAACTAATGACCCTGACAAAATATACAATGACCCATGATTGATATGAACTATCCAAAAATATCGAGTGTGAACCTCCACACGACAACTAGATGTTCCTCGAAAATGCATGCCTTGACCCGCAGGCATGCTAAGAGGTGGCCATACCAATTCCCCGACCTCAAAACCACCTGCAAGTCGAACTCTCAATTCATGAAGGCTGGTCCTCGTACTACATCTAAGGTGGAGGAATAATGGGAGTGAGTTCGACAACTCGATAGTGAATCATAACAAGCCCATGCTTATAAAAACATTTCAAAATACAAATAATTCAACACATCCCAAAACATGAGCATTTTCAATTAATAGGTTAATGTGGAAACAAATGGATGCAATACTACCACCATCTCGACCCCTCATTAGTGACTCTTTTGGGCTTTCACCCAGGGACTAGCCGTCCATCCGGGCTGCGACAAATTCTTTGGGACTTACTTCCAGGGGATATGCCATCGCGATATAACGACAAATTCTTTGGGACTTACCACCCCGGGGGGATATGCCCACGTCAGGTATATCTTGTGACCTTTGGGACTGGCCAGGGGACTGGTCATAGTCAGTGTCCACCTATCAATCTGGACTCTCCTGATCCGCATCATGTATCGTGCTTTAAAAGCGTAACACACAGTATATGTTTTGTTATATTCAGTAAGGATTTTGGGGAGCAAATGCAACTTATGCCCTATGATATTTTAAATTTTGATTAAGATTAATACCATCTTAATGAGTACATTTTAATTAGAGGATTAGCAAAGTGTGTTAGATTGCATTTTTATGGCATGGGTCAATTATGCAATTAGGTAAGTTTAGTGGTTTTGTTAGGGTTTGTAATTAAGTATGTGTTGGGGACCACTTTGAAAAACTTGTTAGTGAAGAGGGACTAGAATTGTAATATCCTCTTGAGCTATGGCATCATGAGGGCATGACACCTCATATATGCATGGTAGGAGATGTGACACATGGCAAGTGCATGGGAAAGAGCTTTTACATGTGCCAAACAAATAATTGCTCTTGGTTTTGGATGCTGGAACTGACTTCTTGCTAGGAGGTGGAAAATTAAAATTTAGAAAGTGAGAGAGAGTTCTAGAAGAGAAGCTAGAGAGAAGGAGAAAAAGCTTGAAGGAAAGCTTGGTTTTGGTGGAAAATTTTCACTAAGGTGCGTAAACATGATCTTTGAGGCTTTAGTTGTATTTCTTATGGACTTTGGTTATATTCTAGGGTTTTGTTGGGATTACATCCTAACCTAGATTTGATGAAAGAGTGTGTTTGGTGGAACCCTAAATTGTAAAGACCGAGTTTGTGAAGATGGCATGTGTGTGTGTGTGTGTCCAGGGAGGTCTTGTCGGCTTTCCCTTGACCCCATGACGGTGTTTAGGCCATAGAAGTTTGCCTAAGAACTCGAACTGGATGATTCTAGTTGGAGAAGAAGCCCAAGACCTAGCCCTTTGAATGTCTAGAAATGGCAGGCTAAATCCTACCATAAGACCCTTGAATTTGAGGTTGAAAGTCGGATCACAGTTAATCCCATGTGTTACGGATCAATTCTGTTTTTTAGTCATAAGTTGAGTTATATTGATCCAAATGGAGTGATTCCAAAATCCCTCTCAAGTAGCCACATAGGGGCGTAACTATGAAGAAGTGTGGCCAAGAGTATGGCTCATTTGTTCCCATAATTTCGTCAAAGTAAGGGAAGTGAGGACACAGTTACGTCACTGCGAGTGGTCTCGGGGAGAGGGTGAGTGTAAAAACCATAACTCTTGATTAGGAGTCGAGAATGACCTGATTTAAGAGGCCTGATCTAAAGAGATAGGAGGAACTTACGGTCGAGGAAGACCATAGTGAACAAAAAACGTGTATGGGTGGTGCAAATGGTAGTTAAGAAAAAAAAAGAAAAAAAGGGGGATCTTGAGATAAGTGAAACAAGTCTGTAGTGTGTGTACTATTTGTGTTACCCTAATAAGGGAGTGTTAAATGTTGATATGAGTAAGTGTAAAGAGTGCTCTTGAAGGATCAAGGTTTATGTTTGTAGGTATAAGAATATGTGTGATTCAGTGGTGAAGTAGTAGTAATGAACCAGTGGGTAATTTTATGTAACAGTTGTTTGAGGTACTTAAGAAATCTTATGACTTGTTAATTGCGAGATCCTTTGGAGTAGCCTCGGTTTTGACTTCCTTGGGAGATTTGTGGATTTTGAATCCAAGAAGGTATGGGATCTTGTAACCTTCTCACAGCATACCATGGTTTCTTGAAATTACGTACCATTCCATGCTCGACGTGGCCCGATTTTCTAATATTATATATAAATGTGTATATTTTTATATCTATGGAATTCTTTGAATTAACTGGTACATGATGTTTTTAAATATCCATGTGGATGAATGCTTTGTGAAATTGTTTTAAAGCATGACATGGGTATGGGACTGTGTGAGAGTCCGGATTGATGTAGTGGACACGGGACTATGACTAGTCCACACAGGTTGTAGTCCCAGAAAGGTCACAGATATACGGGATGTGGGCATATCCTTGGGTGGTAAGTCCCAGCAATTTGTCATTATACGGGATGTGGGCATATCCCTCGGAAGTAAGTTCAGCAATTTGTCGTTGTTCGGGGATGATCGGTTAGTCCCTGGGTGAAAGCCCAAAAGAGTCACTGATGAGGGGTCGAGATGGTGGTAGTATTGCATCCATTTGTTTCCACATCAACCTATTAATTGAAAATGCTCAAGTTTTGAGGTGTGTTGAATTATTTGTATTTTGAAATGTTTTTATAAGCATGGCTTGTTATGGGATACTCTTGAGTTGTCGAACTCACGTTATTCCCTCCACCTTAGATGTAGGTACGAGACGAGCTGCATGACTTGAGAGTTTAACTTGCAGGGTTTTGGAGGTTGGGGAATTGTGTGTCAGCCTTAGCATGCTTGTGGTCGGGCATACATTTAGAGGAACATCTAGTGTTGTGTGGAGGTTCACAGTGTATATTTTGGACAGCTCATATCGATCATGGGTCATTGTATATTTGGCTTATTATTAGTTTGGGACACTTTGTTTCTAGTTTCTGGATTTTGTGTAAATATTATTTTGATCAAGTGTAAGTGTATAGTCTTGGGTGCATTGAGGATTTACCTCAGTACAAATATGTATATATATGTTTTGAGACCTGGAGTTGAGTTTTAATTATGTTTCTAGGCGATTACTCCAAGTGGAGTTTTGGACTCAGGTTTTGAAGAAATCTGAGGTTGACATATATGGTGTGTAGAGCTAGTGGTAGCCCTTTTATGCAAGTGTTGGATTTTGAAAGAGTCCCTATGTTAGAGACTCAAGTTGTGAAAAAAAAAAAAAAAAAAAGAGATGGTAAAATAACATAAATCACACCGTGGAAATCAGGGTGTGACAAGTTGGTATCAGAGCAAAGGTATAAATCCTTGGGAGATTAAAGGAAAATTCAATAGGTACACATAGGATTCCTAGGCACACTTTAAGCTATGATGATGAGAGCTTTGGTATTTAGTCTTTGGATTGTGCTATTGGGTGATGATATATGATTTTCATACATGGCATGGTATAAGGCTTCGCGATGACTAGTGAAGGGTTTTTATGATAACATGTTTACTGAGATTATGTGATAACATGTTGGTGTGATTACAAGCATGATATAATGAGTTTAGATATTATAATGCTTGTATGGATTTTGCCATGGTATTGGCTGTAGTGTGTAATGATTCTTATACCATGTGCAATTGTTATGAATCGGGTAAGGCAGGTTAGGTCGATAGCATTAAGAATTGCATAGCTATAATAAATTGATGCGAGAACCCTAGAGTTATTAATGGTTCTTTTACCGCTTGACATCGTGATAGCGATTGTCTATTCTCTTATATATAGACAATGAATAGGAAGAAGAAGTGGACGACAAAGGGTCGGGCGACTGTGAGATCCTCTTCACCGGTTCGAAGGATGGGGGGAGGCGTGGGGCGTTACCTCAGGGTCATTAGGAGAGAGATGGACGTGCGGTTGATCCAAGGATTTCAAGGCACTTATTCCCCGGTGTTTCGGGGTGGTGTCGATTTCCTTGGCGAGCATTGGCTAAAGGAAGTGAAGAAGATTCTGGATGTCTTGGAAGTCCCTAGGGAGCAGAGAGTTTCTCTAGCGTCCTTTATGTTGAGGGACGAGGCTGACAGTTGGTGGGATATGGTTAAGAACACCCATGATGTGCCACACATGGGGTGGACTCAGTTCGAGGAGTTACTCTTGGCCAAGTACTTTCCTGAGGCCATGAGGAGACAGAAGAGATTGGAGTTTGTGCACCTGCAGCAGGGGGCTATGACTGTAGCCGAGTATGCCTCCCAGTTTACTCTGTTGTCGGGGTATGCACAGCATGTGGTGGCAAGCGAGCAAATGAGAGCCGAACAGTTTCAGGAGGGTTTGAGGCTGAACATTCGGACCCGGGTGAAGCTGCTTTTCATTCTTCGCACTATGGTGAGTGGTGGAGCAGGCCACGATTATTGAGAGGGAGCGGCAGGAACACGAAGGAATGAAAATAAAATTCCCGGTTTGGTGACTTCGAGGTCAAGGGATAAAGGGCTAGCGCCCGAGATGAATGGCCCGACGGTTGCCCGGCAACGAGGGCAAGCGGTGGGAGTACAGTTGGGGACATGGGGCCTCGGACGTGTTATGAGTGTGAAGTGCTGACGGACGCGAGGAAGTGGTGCCCTAAGTTACGGCGTGAAACACCCGACCTCCTCAAGGTCGGATTTCGACCCCGGTAAACCATTCGCGTGTTCGAGGAGGGACGGCCTCCCGAGGGAAGATTCGGGAAAGGGACCACTGTCGGGTGCCTGATGGATCTTGTGAGACCAGATCAGGCCTAATATGCTAGTGAAGGTATGGTTTTGTGTTATAGCACTTGGGCACATGTGTTGTTTGATTCGTGTGCATCACGTTCATTTATATCTACTTCTTTTGCTTCCAATTTGGACTTAGAGATTGCACCACTCTCTTGTCCTTTGTTTGTTGAGACACCTATATGGGTGGCATGATGGAAACTAAAGTGGGGGCCAGCGATGGTTGTGTGTTGAATGTTGGGGATACGAAGTCGTGATTGATTTAGTACTCCCACCATATGGCGGTGTTTGGCGTGATTGTGGGAATGGATTGGTTAGCCCCATCATGCGAGTCTGAAGCGTTTTTCGAAGAAGGTGACCTTCAGTTGGTTGTGGGTCACATGTCGGCTTCTATGCGGATCCCCAGGGGGTACAGTCGGACTCAATCGTTGATAGAGATGGAGAAAAGTGGTTGAGAAAAAAATGGGGGGCCAACACTTCCTTTTTACTATGGGGAGAGTAAAGGAAGGTGAAGTGTATTCCACAAGTGTGTGACTGCGATGTATTTCCCGATGAGTTGCGAGTTACCTCCCCATAGAGAGATGGAACTCTCCATCGATTTGTATCCCGGTACTGATCCTATTTCAATAGCTCCATTTAGGATGGCTCCAGTTGAGCTTAAGGAGTTGAACCTACAAGCTGCATGAATTGCAAGGTAAAGGGTTCATCCGACCAAGTACCTCGCCTTGGGGTGCTCCAGTATTGTTCGTGAAAAGGAAGACGGAACGCTACGGGTTATGTGTGGATTAGGAAGTTAAATGGAGTAACAGTGAAAACAATTACCCACTTCCTCGGATTGAGGATTTGTTTGATCGGTTGAACGGGGCTTGTTGCTTCTCGAAAGATTGATCTAAGATACGTGTATCATCGATTGATGCGGAACTTTCGGATATCCGGCGCACCGCCTGGTATGTACTAGCGGTTTGTTGTCATGCGCTTGGATTGACTAATGCTCGGTTGCCTTTATGGATATGATGAATAGGATATATCGTCAGTATCTGGATCGGTTGTGGTAGTGTTTGTGGGCGACATCTGATATATTAAATTCGGCTGAACATGGCGGCGTTGCGATTGAAGTATTCTACAGTCTTGAGAAATCGAGTTGTATGCCAAACTAGAAGTGTGATTTCTTGTTACAGAAATCCGGTTCCTGGGCACATGGTGTCTAAGGAAGGTATTTAGGTGGATCAGATAAAAGGTCGAAATTGTGATGAGGTGGGGCGACCAAGAGTGTGTCTTTGAGATCTGTGATTTCCTTGGATTAGTTTGGCAGTTGTGCAGTCGATTTATTGAGAACTTCTCGGATTGCATAATCAATGACTAATTAACACGCAAGGGTGAGCTTTATTTGGAATGAAAAGTGTGAGGAGTCTTTCGGGAGAATTTGAAAAGAGATTATTATCTGTAGAGTATTTGATTACTCTGGGCAGTGGGAAAAAGTACGGTTTTATGTGATGCCTCAAGGGTTGGCTAGGGGTGTGTGTGCCCATGCAAAAGGCCAGAGTGGTTGCTATGCCTCTAGGCGATTTAAGAAACATGAAGAGGAGAATTACCCAGCGCATGATTTAGAGCTTCTTTGTAGTGGTATTTGCCCTAAAGTTATGGCGCTACTTGTATGGTGAAAGTTTGGAGGTGTTCTCGACCACGAGAGTTTGAAGTATATATTTACAGCGAGGAGAGATTTGGATACTGACGAGAAGAGAAGGTGGATGGAGACAACGAAGACTGACTTTTCTTTGCAATACCACTGGAGTAAAGCAAATGTGGTACGTGATGCCTTGAGTGAAAATCAAAGAGCATCCTTTCGGGTTTGATAGCTTATGAGTGGAAGATGTATGATTGCATCGGCGAGTTCACGGAGTGCTTTGATGGGATGAGCCTAAGGCATGTTTTATACGTTGGTGGCTCGACCAACGGTTTTCTAAGAGTCATCGAGGCTCGGAGGGTGATAGAAGCTTGAGGGCTGCGCTGTGAGTGGTAGCGGGTGATGCACCTGAAGGGGGGAGCATTCATGCAAATGGAGGAATCTATTTTCTCAACAGATTGTTTGTGCCAGATGATGCACAGTTGAGAGAGGAGGTGATGAGGGAAGCTCATCACTCTCTATTCCACGTGGTACATCTGGTGACAGATGTGTACCCTGACTTGAGCGATTTTGGTGGCATGGGATGAAAGAGGCGGCGAGTTTCGTCTCGAGTGTTTGACGTGCCAACAAAATGAAAAGTTGAGCACCAAAAGACGGCGAGTACACATTCATGCGATTACAGTCACTTTGTGAAATGGGGATCATGTGGCGATGGACCATTATTGATTGCTCAGACTCACCAGAAGTAAAAGATGGTGTTTGGGTGGTTGTTGGCCAGGATTGACTAATCGACATTCTTACTTAATAAGGACCGCGACTCTATTCTTGCTTTGACAAAGTTGTGTGAGGGATTGTGGAGTTTGCATGGTGTACTCTCATTAATAATGGAATGGGGACTCCCGAGGTTCGTCCAGGTCTGATCTTCAGAAGCTTTGGGAGCGAGGAGTTGAGGTGATCTGACGTTCACCCTCAATTGACTGACGTCGAAATGATTGGATACGGAAAGATATGTAGGCATGTTAGACACCGGAGTTGGATGGACCATTTGCCTCACGGTGAGTTTCGCCTGTAATAGTTTCTGTTGATGGGATGGCACCATATGGAAGCATTCTTTTCTGGAAGGCCGTATAGATCGCCTATGTCTTTGTTTGAATCGAGGAGGCTACTTTGATTGGTCGAGTTGGTGCGGAAGCTGACGAGGAGAAGATAAGGGTGATGTGACCGGGCTCTTGGCGGCCTGAAGCGGCGAAAGGTTATGCGACCACGAGAGGGAGACCCTTAGAGTTTCGGGTTGGGGGCGTGTTTTTGAGTGTCGCCTGCAAAGAATATTTCGTTTTGGTAAAAGGCAGCTAGTACATTAGTCCGTTTGAGATTCTCCAAAGAGTTGGAGAGGTAGCTTACCAGTTAGCTCTTCCGCCGCAGTTGTTTGGGATACATGATGTATTCCACGTTTTGTTGTTGCGGAAGTATGAGCCAAATGTTTCGCACATACTAGATTGGCAAGAGCTGAATTTGCAAGAGAATATGAAATATGAAGAGCGGCCAAGGGAGATTCTAGATGTGAGGGAACGTGTGTTACGGAACAAAGTTATTCCCCAAGTGAAAGTGTTATGGGAACACCATGGAGTGGAAAGAAATACATGGGAACTAGAAAGCGGTCTTGAAAGTATCGGGCTTGTTCACGAGGTTAGTACAGTTTTAATTTACGAGACGAAGTGCGTAAAGAGAGAGAATGTAACACGGTATATGTTTGTTATATTCAAGTAAGGATTTTTGGGGGAGCAAATGCAACATGCCCCTAGAATATTTAAGTGTGATTAAGATTAGCCATCTTAATTATCCAAAAAAGATTAGCCATCTTAACAATGGTTTGGTTTTTAATTAGAGGATTAGCAAAGTGTGTTAGATTGCATTTTTATGGCATGTGAATTCGATTATGCAATTAGGTAAGTTTAGTGGTTTTGTTAGGGTTTGTAATTAAGTATGTGTTGAAGGACCACTTTGAAAAACTTGTTAGTGGAGAGGGACTAAATTGTAATATCCTCTCTCTCATTTAATATCCACCAAAACAGTTGTCTTGCAATGCTCTCTAGGGCTGCTCTGCGATGGAGGTTCACATGGATCACTCAGTGATGACTGTGATGGGGCCAGAAGGCCGCGGGGTGTTGACCACACGGGGTCGGTCACTCCATGAACCTGTTTCCCATCCCCGAAATGGGTTGGTAGTTGATGGGGATTCGCTCCCATCTAGATTTCGAGGAGCCATTGACGATGCTGGTAGTTCGAAAGCTGAAATCACCGGACAAGTCTCCCGCGCGGCGATCACGTGCCCAGGTGAAGCTCAAGTCTCCGTGAAGGCATCGTTATTAAACGAGTGGGGTTCTGCGAATATAGTAACCGAGGGGATTATCCTTAGATAAAGGAGCGAAACACGGTCTGGTGAGATGCGAAAGTCGCGATCGAGGAGATCGGATCATCTTGAGAACTGATGTCGGCGCGAATCACGGCGAAGATGGAAATGCGGGAAAAGCCTTCATTGCGATCTTTGCGGAGTTCGATGGGATCATTAGGCAATCGCCGTGCTAAACATTGGAAGACGGACGAGGTAAGTTTCTTGAAAAAATGGGAATGTCGGCATCGACGGGCGTTAAAGCAAAGGGACGAGCTTCGTGAATGGGTAAAAACCAGAAAGAATGTTTTCCGGCCGAGTGTTTCAAATCTTAGTCGTAGGAATGGGATATTCCCGCCGACGGTTCCAAAAGTTAGCTCCGGTGTAGAGGTCCTATGCTTATTGTGTCGACGACGGGAATGTGATCGGCCGATCCGATCTCGGTCGATCCACCTCTCCGTCCCCAGAGTGTTGATTTTGAATTCTTGGAGATGATTTCCACCAATTCGGCCATTGTCGGATTAGGTCGCAACGAAGCTTGAGAAGTTAGAGTAGGTTTGGGTGGAGTGAAGGCAAGGGCTAGCTCTAAGGTCAATGCTTCTTTGATTTCAGCCCCTACTCGCTCTCTCGGCCCGGTCGGCTTGGGTTCAAGATACGAAAAGGGTTGTTGGTAGGGCGAGGAGAGCTCTGGCCAATTTGTCTTCTGTCGGATCTTGCGGGTTAGCCACAATTGGAGGTCACTATTTGTAGTCGTCAAAATCTTGCTCTTCTTTGGCCTTTCACAACCCTTCTCTGATGTGGATGGGAAGGTGACTATCCAAACCTCTCGGAGCGGTGGTTGAAGAGGTGGGTCTATGGGAAGAAGCCTAGTGGGTGGGTTCTTTGACAAGCGTCTTCCATTACATGTGGTTAAATCTTTCGTCGGCGGTATGGGGCGACAGAGATACACGAGATCTCCACCCGCAGGATAATGGGTTGTACATATTCAGGTTCAGAGACCTGGTTGCTCGGGATTGGGTATTGGAGAATGGGCCTTGGTATTTGGCTGGTAGACCAATCATTCTTCGGTTCTGGAAACCAGGCATGGAGATGCTTAACGTGCAGATCACCTCCCTACCTATTTGGGTAAAGTTTTTTAACATCCCTCTGGAATACTGGACCGTTACTAGCCTTGGATACATTGCAAGTGCTGTAGGCATTCCTATGCATTTAGACACTCTCACTGAGAATCACTCTAGATTATCCTTTGCTAGGATATGCATTGAGGTGGATGTGAATTGTACATTTCCTAAATCTGCACTATTGGATCTGGGAAATGGTAAGTACACTACTATTAGAATTGAATACCCATGGGTTCCTCAGAACTGCGCACACTGTAAGATCTTTGGCCATAGTCATGGGAAGTGTCAGGGTGTGAAGAAAATGGTTGACTCTGGAAATACAACTTGTCTGGATCACTTTCTTTAAGAGCTGCTAAAGACTATGTTGATGATGGGATTCTTCTCTAGTGAGTAGTCTTCGTATCTTTGCTTGGAGATGATATAGATAACCACATTACAACTTGGTAAAAATTTGGAAATGTGAAGGTTGCGATATCCGGGGGAAAGAAGTGTGGCAATGCCCAGCCAGATGTTTAGCCCAGGTGTTGATCTTGTGTCTAAGTAGCCGTGATTATGGCGGTTGTTTCGAATACCACTATTCCTAATGTTATCTCCACTCGTGGAATAGGATCGTGGATGGCCAAGCGACCTTCCAAATGTGCAGTTTCTCGGACACTTCTCTGTTTGTGAAGCGTTTAAGCATATAAAGAGAATTGATGGTTGGACTACTTCTGCCAGTTTATTCGAAGAAGCTCAAGGCGAGGAAAAAGGAACATGCTATCAAGTCTGCGAACTCTAGCAGTAGTGTGGACACCATATCTCCATACATTGTTGATACTGACTAATCACTCTGGTGGTCCTGTGCCCGGGATGTGGGCGGGTTTGTCTGTATGTCTTTTGCCGGATGTGGTTGTGGTTTCTCACGGTCGGTTGTTTGGTTGCCCTGTTTTTGGGATTGTTTGTCTTGAGGATTGTTGATCTCTTGTTGTGGTTCCACTCTGGTGGTTTTTGTATCTGGCTGATAGGGGCTCCTATGTTTTTTAGGGAGGTCTTTGTCAGGTTTTAGTATTCTCTGGTTGCCTATGGCTTTGTACTATTTTTTAGTTTGTTGGGGTTTTGCCCTTTTGGAAATAAATTCTTAATTATCCAAAAAAAAAAAAAATATCCACCAAAACCAATTTAATTCAGTTGACTATATTTTCTCTCTCATTTGTAATGATGTCAGGCTTAGGATCTCAAGCTTCTATAATGTGGCTGACAACCCAGCGAATAGAGATTTGTGCGAGAGATGGAGCTTGCCCCTTACTATATTGAGGCCGTGGGAAGAGGTGCAGGCTTAGCGGCGTGTCTACGCCTTTGTGCGTTGGTTTCGGTTCACGGTCCTTTGGATGTGGGATTTTGGCTTTGTTGTTGTTTGTTTTGGGCTTAAGCTTGTATGTGTTTGTTTGCCACGTCTGGCAGTTGAGCGTTGTTGTATTAACTTCTTTTGTGTTGTTTGCTTCTGCCCGGGATGTGGGCTTTAGTTTCATGATTGTGTTGTTGTTTATCAGGTGTTTCATGTTGCGGGCTGTTGCCCCTTTCCCTTGTTTTTAGGGGATGTGCTGTCCGTTTTTCGTTTTTCTGGCTGCCTTCGGCTGCCTGGTTTCTTGGTTGTATTTTGGTTTTTGGGGTTCCCCATTTTTGGTAATAAATTCTTAATTATCCAAAAAATATATATATATCCTCTCGAGCTATGTGGCATCATGAGGGCATGACACCTCATATATGCATGGTAGGAGATCTCGGCTATTACGGCAGGCATGAGAAGAGCATATGTGCCAAGCAAACCAATTCCTCTGGTTTTGATGCGATCAACTTTTGCTAGGAAGTGGAAAATTCTGAAATTTAGAAGTGAGAGAGAGTTCTAGAGAGCTAGAGAGAAGGAGGAGAAAAGGCTTGAAGGAAAGCTTGGTTTTCGTGGAAAATTTTCACTAAGGTAGCAAACATGATCTTTGGAGGCTTTGGGCTGTATTTATGGACTTTCAAGTACATTCTAGGGTTTTGTCAATTACATCCCAACCCCAGATTTGATGAAAGGTGTGTTTGGTGGAACCCTAAATTGTAAAAGACCAGTTTTGTGAAGATGGCATGTGTGTGTGTGTGTGTGTGTGTCCAAGGGAGGTGCTGTCCACTTCCCTTGACCCCATGATGTTGTTTTGGCCATAAGCTGGTTTCAAGAACTCCGAACTGGATGATTCCAGCTTGGAGAAGAAGCCAAAGACCTAGCCCTTCGAATGTCTATAAGTAACCAAGAACTAAATCCTACCATAAGAACCCTTGAATGAGGTTGAAAGTCGAATCTGATTAATCCCATGTTAAGACAATTCTGTTTTGAGTCATAAGTTGAGTTATATTATTGATCCAAATGGAGTGATTCAAAATCCCTCTCAAAGTAGCCACACAGGGGCGTAACTTCATGAAAGAAAGTGTGGCTAAAGTATGGCTCATTTGTTCCCATAATTTCGTCGAATGAAAGGGGTGAAGTAGGGACCACAGATTCTATACAGAAATGGTCTCGGGAGGTCAGTGTAGAAACCATAACTCTTGATTCGAGGTCCAAATGACCTGTTTAAGAGGCTATGGAAAGCTAAGAATAGGAGAACTTACGGTCAAAGACTCTGTGAACAAAAGCGTGTATGGCTACAGTCCAAAATGAAACCAGATTGAAAAAAAGAAAAAAAAGGGTCTTGAGATATTAGAGCTGAAACAAGAACACCTGCAGTGTTGTGTGTGCTATTTGTGTTACCTAATAATAAAAGGGGGTGTTAAATGTTGATATGAGTAAAGTGTAAAAGAGAGTGCTCTTGAAGGGATCAAGGTTTATGTTTGTAGGTATAAGAATATGTGTGATTCGAGTAAGTGAAGTAATAATAAACCAATTGGGTAATTTTATGTAACACAGTTGTTTGAAGTTAAGAAATCTTATGACTTGTTAATTTGGATCCTTTGGAAGTAGCCTGGTTTTGAGCTTCCTTGGGAGATTTGTAGTTTTGAATCCAAGGAAGGTGAGGATCTTTTAACCTTCTCTTTGCTTATACCATGGTTTCACTTTGAAGTGCAATACTGATACATGTAGGCCCATGTGATTTTCTAATGATATATATAAATGTGTATATTTTTTTATATCTATGGAATTCTTTGAATTCTTGGTACACTTGATGTTTCTAAATATCCATGTGGATGAATGCTTTGTGAAATTGTTTAAAAGCATGACATGGGTATGGGGACTGTGTGGTACAGGTTGGTACAGTGGACAAGGAAATTTATGGCTAGTCCTGGGTTGTAGTCGAGGAAGATCACGGATATACGGGATGTGGGCATATCCCTGAGGTAGTAGAATCAGCAATTTGTCGTTGTTCGGGGATGATCGGCTAGTCCACGGGTGAAAGCGAAGTCAACGATGAGGAACCGAGATGGTGGTAGTATTGCATCCATTTGTTTCCCACATCAACCTATTAATTGAAAATGCTCATGTTTTGAGATGTGTTGTTGTTCGTATAACATTTTAACTGGTACTTGTGAATTGTTGTATTTTGAGGAAAATGTTTTTATAAGCATGGCTTTGTTATGGGATTCCTCTTGAGGTTGTCAGACTCACCCCCGTTATTCCGCCCGCCTTAGATCACAGTGCTGAGACCCGGTGCATGACTTGAGGTTTGACTTGCGGGGTTTGGAGGTGGGGGTGTGTGTCCCAGCCATAGCATGCTGGTGGTGGGCATACATTTAGAGGAACATCTAGTGTTGTGTGGAGTTCACAACGTATATTTTGAGGCGGAGTTCATATCGATCATGGGTCATTGTATATTTGGCTTATGATTAGTTTGGGACACTTTGTTTCTAGTTTTGGGATTTTGTGTAAATATTATTTTGATGATATGTATATATATGTTTTGAGACCTGGAGTTGAGTTTTAATTATGTTTCTAGGCGATTACTCCAAGTGGAGTTTTGGACTCAGGTTTTGAAGAAATGCACAGGGTTGAAGAGTATATATGGTGTGTAGGGCTAGTGGTAGCCACTTTTATACGCAAAGTGTTGGATGATTTTGAAAGAAGTCACATGTTAGAGACTCAAGTTGTGAAAAAAAAAAAATAGAGATGGTAAAATAACATAAATCACACCGTGGAAATCAGGGTGTGACAAAAACAATTTCACTCACAAAGCATTCACCCACATGGATATTTAAAAACATCATGTACCAGTTAAATCAATGAATTCCATAGATATAAAAAATATACATTTATATATATGTTAGAAAAATCACGATTCAGCATGGAATGACCACAAATTCGTCGGAAACCATGGTATAGCAGAAGATGTTACATGATCCCCTACGCTCCCTTGGCTTCAAATCCTGTCTCCCGAAAGGAAGTCAAAACCAGACTACTCAAGGATACTGCGATGCTGTAGTAATAAGACTATCTTGTCTCAAGCAATCGGGGTATAAAGTACCGGTGATTTATTACTATTCACCCTTCCGAATCACACATATTCACACTACAACATAAACCTTGTTTACTCTCTTTACACTTATAATATCAACATTTAGCACTGCTATTAAGTAACATAACAAACACACACAACACTGTACTATTTGAAACTGTACTGAACCACCCTCAAATTTTTTTTTTCCTTTTTTCTTAGCACCATTTTGACTGGCCATACATGTTTTTTGTTCATATGGTCTTCGACCAAAGTTCCCCTATCTCTTAGATTTCCATAGCCTCTTAAATCGGTCATTCGGACCTCGGAATCAAGTTGGTTTTTACACTCGACCTCCCCAGAAATATTTCTAAGGACGAATACGTCCTCTTATACCACTTTGACGAAATTATGGGAACAAATGAGCCATAATTTTGGCCATACTTTCTTCATGATTACGCCCCTATGTGGCTACTTTGAGAGGATTTTGAATCATTCCATTGGATCAATATAAATCAACTTATGACTCAAGCAGGAGCTGCTCGAACCGGGGACGAATGCGTACGACTCAACCTCAAATTCAAGGGCCTTATTGGTAGGGTTTAGTTCTTGGTTGCTTCCTAGACATTTGAGGGCTGGGTCTTGGGCTTCTTCTCCAACTGGAATCATCCAGTTCAGTGTTCTTTAAACCAACTTATAGCCAAAACACTCTTGTCATGGGGTCAAAGGGAAAGCTGGACAAGCTCTCCTTAGACACACACACACGTAAATCTTCACAAAATTGGTCTTTTACAATTTGGGGTTCCACCAAACACCTTTCATCAAATCTGAGGTTATGATGTAATCCCAAAAAACCCAATAATATAACCCAAGTCCATAAGAAACACAACTAAGGCACAAGATCATGTTTATACCTTAGTGAACTTTTCCTGAAATAAGCTTTCCTTCAAGCCTTTTCTCCTCCTTCTCTCTAGATTCTCCTCTAAGAACTCTCTCCTTTCTAAATTTCGAATTTTCCACTTACTATGAAGTTGGTCTAGTATCCAAAACCGAGAGAATTGGTTTGCTTGGCATAGCGAAACTCTTCATTGCCATGTCGAGATCTCTAAATGCGTATGTAGGTGTCATGCCCTCATGATGCCACATAACTCACAAGGATATTACACTTTAATCCCTCTCCACTAACAAGTTTTTCAAAGTGGTCCCTTCAAGACATACTTAATTTCAAACCCTAACAAAACCACTAAACTTACCTAATTATGAGTGACCACATGCCATAAAAAAGGCAATCACTTACCTTTCTTCAATCACTAATTAATAACCATTAAGATGGCTAATCTTAATCACAATTTAAATATCATAGGGCATAAGTTGCATTTACTCCCCAAGAATCCTTACTTGAATATAACAAAACATTTACCAGGTGTTACAAAAAAGCATGTAGCCTGTGGTGTGCTAAAATCCCTTCGATTTGCTCATGGAGTTGGCGAAAAGGGTAGGCTTCCAGGCGAGAGATAGGATCAGACCTTCATCAAACACAAGGTGCACAATAACCGCAGGGACTTTTATGGCATGATTCTGGAACCCCGGTTGGTCCCCTCCTTGTACTATGAGATCGAGATCATATATGGTTCAGCTATTCATAATAAGCAGTACGTGTAAGGCGAGGTTATTGATGATGGTAGATGGAATTGACCCGATTACGAACTCTGCCGACCTTATTCTTGCTCGAATAGTTTGTGCCAACTATCGCCTTGATGACACTAGAGGATATTATCCTCGTGGACACTTGCTTCCTGCAGGGAATTCTTGTTTACTCGACTTGGAACAATTTTTAGACGAAAGCCGGTGGTCAGCGGCCTTATACGATATCGTATCCCCCGGCGATCGGAGACATGCATTTATTGTTTGGATGGCCATCCGGGATAGATTGGTCATACGAGACAAACTCCGGGTGGGCGTAGTCGACTCATGTCTTGTGTTTTCTTGAGGTAATATCGAAGACGGGAATCACTTGTTTTTGGTTGCCGATTCAACTGCTTGGTGTTGGTTTTCAGGTTATGTGAATTCCGAATTGCAGGTGGGAGAATGAGTTCTTATGGGTAATTGCAACTAAAGGGAAATCCTTTTGTTTATCACGAAGAGGATTGCATGGTATACCATTTATCCTTGTGGAGACAAAGGAATAGTAGAATCTATGAGGTATCCCATTCTCGGTGATGCTATTTTCATCATTTGTAATGATGTTAGAATTTTGAGAATCTCGAAGTTTCGAAGGTGGTGGATAATCCAGGTGAAAACGAGCTATGTGTGAGAGATGGTCCTTCTCTTAATATTCTTGGTAGTGGTGTTTCATTTTGTTGATTGATGGTTCGTTCTTCGGTTGGGTCCTAGTCTATGTTGGGCCTGGGTTGCCTTAGCCTGGGTTGTGGGCTGGGCTTTGGGGTGTGGTGTCTCTGCCCGGGATGTGGGTGGGTGTTGAGATTTTCTTTTGTTTTGTTGTCCTTGATTGTTGTTGGTTGTTTTAATTTTGTTGCCTTCTCCTTAATTTTAGGAGGTTACGTCCGTTTTCTATTACAGACCTTGGGCTCATGTATTCTTTAATTGGTGGGGCTTTGCCTTTTGGAAATAAACGCTTAATTATCCAAAAAAAAAAAATTGTAGTTGAGAAAAAAAAAGAAACAAGGGTCTTGAGATATGCTGAAATAGAGGGTACAAGTGTTGTATTGTCTTTGTTTGTGTTACCCTAATATGGGGTGCTAAATGTTGTCCAGGTAAGTGTAAGAGAGTGCACTTGGGGGATCAAGGTTTATCATTGGAAGGTATATATATGTGGTCAGTGGTTATAAAGTAATGAACCACTTGAGAGTAATTTTAGCATGTGACAACGCGTTGTGAGGCTAAGGAATCTTATGACTTGTTATTTGCGGATCCTTTGGAGTAGCCTCGGGTTTTGACTTCATGGGAGACTTGCGGATTTTTAATCGAGGAAGGTAGAGGATCTTATAACCTTCTCACCAGCATGCGTGGTTTGATGTTGTGGGAATTTTGTACCATTAGATTACTTTATTGTGTGATTTTAGTGATATATAAATGTATATTTTTATATATGGAAATCTTAATTAACCATTTTATGATGTTTTTAAATATCCATGGTTGAATGCTTTGTGAAATTGTTTTAAAGCATGACATGGGTATGAGGCTTGTGTGAGTCGGATTGATGTAGTGGACACGGGACGATGACTAGTCCACAGGTTGTAGTCCCGAAGGTCACGTACGGGATGTGGGCATATCCTGGGTGGTAAGTCGACAATTTGTCATTGTTAAGGATGATAGACAGTCCACGGGTGAAAGCCTAAGAGTCAACGTGAGGGGTTGAGATGGTGGTGATATTGCATTCATGTGTTTCCATCATCAACCTATTATTTAAAATACTCATGTTTTGAGATATTTTTTGAATTATGTATAAATTGAAATGTTTTTATGAGCATGGCTTGTTATGGGATTCACTCTTGAGTTGTCGAACTCACCCCCCATTGACCCTCCACCTTAGATGCAGGTACGAGACCGCTCACGTGACATGAGGTTGGACTACTTGGGGTTTTGAGGATGGGAAGTTTGTATGCCAACCTTAGCTTGTTGGTGGTTGAGCATACATTTTGATGGATATTCACACTGTATATTTGGACAGTTGGTATCTTTTGTGTATCATTGTATATTTGGTTTGTGTAGCCACTAGTTTTGGAACTTTATGTAAAATGTTATTTTAATCAAGTGTAAGTGTATAGTTTTGGGTACATTGAGGAATTAACTTTATACCGATATGTGTGTATGTTTGGAGACCTGGAGTAGTGTTTTATTTACGTTTCCAGGTGATTACTCCAAGTGGAGTTTAGACTCAAGTTGTGAAAAAAAATCGGGGTGGTAAAATAGCCAACATAAATCTGCAAATTGGGTCGGGGTGTGACAAGTTGGTATCAAAGCAAAGGGATAAATCCTTGGGATTAGGGAAAATTCAATAGGTACACATAAGATTCCTAGACACACTTTAAGCTATGATGATGAGAGCTTTGGTTTTTAGAGCTAGGATTGTGCTATTGGGTGATGATATGATTTTCATACATGGCATGGCATAAGGCTTCGTAGCAACGACAACTAGTGAAGGGGTATTTTATGATAGCATGTTTGCACAGTTATGTGATAACATGTTGGTGTGATTACAAACATGATATAATGAGTTTAGATATTATAATGCTTGTGTATGGATTACACTGCCATAGTATATGCTAGTGTGTAATGATTCTTATACCATGTGCAATTGTTATGAATTGGGTAAGGCAGTTAGGTCAATAGCGGTAAAGATTGCATAGCTATAATAAATTGATGTTGAGAACCCTAGAGTTATTAATGGTTCTTGTACCATGACATCGTGATAACTGATTGTCTATTTTCTTATATATAGACAATGAATAGAGGAAGAAGGAGTGGACGACAAAGGGTCAGACAGCCTGTGAGATCCTCTTCACCAGTTCAAGAGGATGGGGCTGGAGAGAGCGTGGCGTTACCTCAGAAGGGTCGTCAGAAGATGGACGTGCGGTGTCAAGGTTTTCCAAGGCCCTTGTTCCCCAGTGTTTGAGGGGTGGTGTCGATTTCCTTAAGGAGTGAGCATTGGCTAAGGAAGTGAAGAAGATTACAGGATGTTTTGGAAGTCCCTGAGGAGCGGAGAGTATCTCTAGCCTCCTTTATGTTGAGGGACGAGGCTCACAGTTGGTGGGATATGGTTAAGAACACCCATGATGTGCCACGTATGGGGTGGACTCAGTTCGAGGAGTTACTCATGGCCAAGTACTTTCCTGAGGCCATGAGGAGACCGAGCGAGATCGGGTTTGTACACACACGCGGGGCTATGAGGCGTAGCGAGTATGCACCCGGTTTACTTTTGTTGTCGGGGTATGCACGGCGTGTGGTGAAACGGCGGCGAGATGAAGCTAGAACAATTTAGGGAGAGGGGTTTGAGGCTAAACATTCGGGCTCAGGTGGCACCTTTCATGCTTCGCACCTACAGTGAGGTGGTGGCACGAGCCCTTATTATTGAGAGGGAGCAGCTTGAGGTACAGAAGGAAAGCAAGAATTCCAGGTTTGGTGACTTGGTCGAGGATGAGAGGGCTAAAGCGCCCAGATGGTCACGGCAATTGCCCATGCAACAGAGACAAGCCAGTGGGGGCACAGTTGGAAACATGGGGCCCCGTACATGTTATGAGTGTGGTGCAACAGGACACTTGAGGAGGTGGTGCCCTAAGTTAGAGCAACGGAACACCCAGCCTCCTCAAGGGTAGTTTTGACCAGTGAACCCTCCGCGTGTTCAGGGAGGACAGTCTCCAAGAGGAGGAGATTCCAAGAAAGGGAAGACTGCATCTATTTGGGGCCAAGGGTCTCGGAAGCGAGTCTTATTTGTGACGGCTGGGATCAGAGCCCTAGTGTGCTAGTGGAAGGTATGGTTTTGTGTTACCTTAGCACTTGGGCACATGTGTTTGTTTGATTGGTGCATCCCAGTTCATTTATGTCACACTTGCTTTTTGCTTATTTTGGACTTAGAGATTGCACCACTCTCTTGTCCTTTGTTTTTGAGACACCTATGGGTGGCATGATGGAAGCTAAGTGGGGATGCAGTGGTTGTGTGTTGATTGTTGGGGGATAAGAAGTCGTGATTGACTTAGTACTCCTAAATATAGCGTGTTGATGTGATTGTGGGAATGGTTAGTTGGCCCACATCATGCGATCTGGCTTGTTTTCAAAGAGGTGACCTTCCAGTTAGTTTGTGGGTCACGTGTCGACCTATGCGAGATCTAGGGTGGTTAGACTCGATCGTTGATAGAGATGGGGAAAAAGTGGTTGAGAAAGAATGGGGGCCGGCATTTCCCTTTTCTTTCTATTATCTGGGAGAGTAAAGGAAGGTAGGAGTGAATTATCCTGAAGTGTGTGACTTTGTGATGTATTTCTGATGAGTTGCAAGGATTACTCCCGTAGAGATGGAATTCTCCATCGATTTGTATCGATGCCGATCTGACTGGCCGCTCCATTCGGGATGGCTCGATTGAGCTTAGGAGTTGAACCTCTGTTTGCAGAATTGCGGGGTAAGGGGTTCATCAGGCCAGTACCTCGCCTTGGGGTGCTCGATATTGTTCGTGAAAAAGAAGACGGAACACTACAGGTTATGTGTGGATTACAGGAAGTTAAATGAAGTAACGGTGAAGAACAGAGTACCCACTTCCAGTTGAGGATTTGTTTGATGGGTTGAGCTGGGCTTGTTACTTCTCGAAGATTGATCTAAGATCTAGGTATCATCAGTTGAGAGTACGGGACTCAGATATCCCGAAGACTGCTTTTCGCACGAGGTATGGACACTTCGAGTTTGTTGCCATGCCTTTTGGATTGACTAATGCTCCAGCTACCTTTATGGATATGATGAATAGGATATATCGTCCGTATCTGGATCAGTTTGTGGTAGTGTTTGTGGACGACATCCTGATATATTCAGGTCGAAAGTGAACATGAAACGACATTTGCGGAGTTCTTATCTGGTGCTTGAGAGAGAATCGGTTGTATGCCAAACTAGAAGTGTGTTCTTGTTACAAGAAATCGATTCCTATGGTGTCTAAGAAGGTATTTGGTGGATTCGGCCAAAGGTTGGCGGGTGATGAGGTGGGGCTTGACCAGAGTGTCTTTGAGATGCAGCGACTTTCTTAGTTGGCTGGTTAATGCAATGGGTTATTGAGAACTTCTCCGGGTTATGTCAGTGGCTAGGCCGACCTTGAGAGTGAGCTTTGGCGGGCTATTAAGTGTGAGGAGTCTTTCCGGGAGGTGAAAGATTGACTACGTGTGGGGTGTTGATTGCCGGTGGAGTGGGCAAAGTACACGATTTTCTGTGATGCCTCAAGGGTTGGCAGGTGTGTACTTATACAAAAAGGTAGAGTGGTTGCTATACATAGGCAATTGAAAGAAACATGAAGAGAATTTTAGCATGATTTAGAGCTTCTTTGCGAGTAGTATTTTACTACAAAATTTGTGGCGGAAGGCACTAACATGTGTGGGATTGGAAGTGTTCTCACGACCACAAGAGTTTGAAGTATATATTCATGAGAGATTTGAATGCCGAGAGCGAGAGAAGGTGGATGGAGACGCGAAGACTTTGACTTTTCTTTGCGATACCATCTAGGAATTAAGCGAATGTGGTGTTGATGCCTTGAGTAGAAAATCAAGGAGCATCCTTTCGGGTTTGATGGCTTATGAGTGGAAGATGTATGATTACATGTGGGGTCCACAAAGTGATGCTGATGGGGATGATCCTAGGCATGTTTTATACGTTGGTAGGCTCGGCCAACGGTTTTACTAAAGTGTGAGGCTCGGAGGTGATAAGAAGCTTGAGAACTGCGCTCGCAGTAGTAGCCGGTGATACTTTTTGAAGGTGGAGCAATCATGCAAATGGAGGAATCTATTTCCTCAGCAGTTGTTTAATGACGGATGATGCCTGATTGAGAGAGGGAGGTGATGAGGAGGCTCATCACTCGTTCACGGTACATCTGGTGAAGACAGATGTACCCACGACTTGAAGAGGCGCCCGATTTTGGTGGCATGGGATGAAGAAGAGAGACATAGCAGTTTCATCTCAGAATGTTTTCAATGTGCCAACAAGTGAAAGTTGAGCTATAGGAGATCGAGAGAAGTATTTGCAGCGGTGCTAATTAGCAAAATGGAAATGGATCATGTGGCCGATGGACTTCGTGATTGGTTTGCCAAGATTCACAGGGCCAAAAGATGGTGTTTGGGTGGTTGTTATTAGGTTGACTAATCTGACATATTTCTTAGCAATAAGGACCATGACTCTATTCTTACTTTGAGCAAGTTGTATGTGAGGAAGATTGTGAGGTTGCATGGTGCCCTCTCTCCACATTGTGTCGAGATAGGGACTCGAGGTTTACGTCCAGGTCGGATCACTATGAGAAAGCTTTGGGGCGATTGAGATTAGGTACAACATTTGCCTCAGGTGACGGGCAATGCGAGAGAGTGAGGGTTTAGATTACAGAAGATGTGCTTGGAGAGCATGTGTGTTAGACTTCTAGGGGTTGGATGGAACATTTGCCTCACGATTAAGTTTGCGTATAATAATAGTTTCAGGCGTGTGGATAGCGCCAGTATGAAGCTGCTTTATGAGTCGTAACAAGATGCTATGTCTTGGGTGAATGGAGAGCTACTATGATTGGTCAGTTGGTCGAGAAGCGGCGAGAGAAGATTGGGTGATCAGTGACGGGCTCTTGATGACGAGACGGTTATCTTGACCATAGAGACCCTTAGAGTTTCGAGGTTAGGGACCGTGACGGACGGAGCCCGAACACCCTTCCGAGGGTTCTCCGGGTGAAGGTCACAGCCTAGTGAAGTCCCAGCGTAAGTCATAGGAATCTGAATGGAACCCCACCTGGAAAGTAAACACAATGCCAATTTTCCACAATACCTAAATTATGTATAGAAAAATCCGGCAAGCAATTCAAGGCAGGCTGTCATAATGTGAGTCATAACCTAAGTACATAATAAGGGGACTCATATGAGTTCAATACTAAGATCAGAGCATTTATAAGAGTGTTTGTGACTTTAGGGTTACAAATGAAATACATAAGTCCAATAATATAAAAATGAGATAGATATGATGAGCTCTGCCAATTTCTTAGCGGGAATGAGTGGCTTATTAGAAGTTAGCGAGGTAGATCTTCTGACCTTGCAGGACCTAGGAGCGGATTTAGTCTGTCAACGTGAATAATAAATCTCGGTGAGTGGCACATTTATAAAGGGAAATTTTTTTTTTTTTGGATAATTAAAATTTATTTCCAAAGGCGACATGTGACTTGAAAGAATCTGCTGAACTGAGGCCCAAGGGACGAAAAGAAACGGATGACCTCCCTAAAAACATGGAGCCCAATGTTAAACAGTAACAAAATGGGTGCCACGTTCGGCCGACAATGACCACAACTTAGGCCCACTGTTTGGTAGTGACTCAGGACTACGAGACCGATGACGGGCAAGGTGCATCGATCACGGACAATAGCCTGGCGAGAATATTAAGTGGAAAAGACCATCTCTCACACATAATCACTGTCTTTAGTTGTCATAACACAGAAAACTAGAAATTCTTAATCGA